>VOQK01009158.1:52536-68115 GCA_015052645.1 Benitochromis conjunctus | reverse complement strand
GAAAATGTTTGATATTCTGTATCACGTAGTGTGTGTGTGTGCGTGTGTGCGTGTGTGCGTGTGTGTGTGCGTGTGCGTGTGCGTGTGTGTGTGTGTGTGTGCGTGTGTGTGCGTGTGTGAGGTTGGGAGGAAGGTGGGGGGGTGCACGTATTCCTGCATATCAGATCATCTTAAAATCGTTTAAACAACCGTATACAAAACAAAAATCACAAAGCCCACAGTCACTGCATGCATAAGATAGGTTCAGTAGATAAAGCAATAATTTCACAATTACAAATAAATAAATAAGTAGCACACACACACATACACACACACACAACCACCAGATGCTGCAGCAAGTGGAAAATTTATTCCAACATGGCAGAAAACTAGTAAGCCCCCTGATTAATGTTTAAAGTAATGACTGAATAGTTAATTGTTTAATAAATCTCCCTGAACTTGCGCTGATCTCTACACCAACCAACTGCCATCCTATAATGTAACCTCTGAAATCAATTTTTCAAACACAGGGTCAATAAAGGTCACAGCCCCCACTTAGAGGTCCTGTCTCTTTGACAGATTCCTGTACAGATAAGCATCTAATTGGAAAATTAAAGTAATCGATTGGCTATTGTAACGACAGGCATTTCTCTCACTTTCTCAAACACCAATTAGCTGTGGATAAATGGTAAACTGAGGCCTGTCAGAAGTCTCACATATACACACACTTCCCATGTACATAAACAGACATACGTATACGTGAAGGCACATTTCCAAATACACGGACACATACGGTCAAGAATGTAGACACCCTTAAGGAGTAAACTTAAGCATTTCTAACCTCAGCCAAGGTCACAGAGTAATATCCTAGCTTAAAGTGTACTGTAACCCCACGGTCACAAATCATATTCGGCAATATGAAACACACACACATACAAACACACACACACAAACACACATGGGTCCTCCAGTTGGGAACAGGTTGTATTTCATCCAGATACCAAGATGAAGGGTCTGCCAAACAAAACAAATATTAAGCTGGGATGGAAGGAATTTGATCAATCTTGTAGTTGTGAAGTACTTACAGTATGGCGCGTCCAAAATTGTGGGAAGCAGCAAACACTAGATTGAGCTAGCATTTGCCTGCCTCTTCGGGGACTGTTTCACGAGAATAACAAATGTCAAATAATATTTAAGCAAATCTAAATGCCATGTGGACAAATATTTTTGGAAGGCTGCGCAAAATAAATCAATTTAAAAGAAGGCAACAAAGCACAATGAAAGGTTGAGAGGGAGAGAAGCAGAATTCTCAGTCAGTAACTGCTGAGATGTGCATGTTGCAGAAAATTTGGATCCTGTCCAGTGGAATGTGTTAAACAAACAGGATAGAAATCGCTGCTGATGCTAATTTGATTTGTGAATATCTATTAGATCCACGTGAAGACTGAAAATTATTAAAATATCAATTATAAATGAGTAAACCCAAAGTAATGGGTGGTAATAGGAAAAAAAAAAGAAAACAAAAGGAAAGATAGAAAAAAGGGATGATGTTACATTTGCAACAATGAGACTTTTCTTTAATGAGACTAAAACGTTTTAGTCTACATAAGTATGAGCGACTGTTCATCCTAACATTACTACGATAAGAGAGTCCAGAGTTGTGGTTTGTTTGTTTATTTATTTATTTAGATGTTAGAATGCTTTTAAGTCAGCATCCATTCAACAGCATGGCTTTAGTGCACAGTGGCACGCATCCAACTTCCCCAGATGCATCCTGTTGGCGCATCAAGTGGCTGCAGTCCTCGGAAACCCATCTCAGTGTGCAGAAGGTGCGTGCAGCCGTTTTGTCCCCCCCTCCCCACCTCTAGGCTATTTAATTTTGTCAGGCTTTGTGTTGTTGCTTTATGGCTGATGTGCATATATACAGTTAGACTCTCTATTCTTATGACTACTACAGTGAGTTGCCGTTTGTACCATTGAAAAATTGAATTTTCCACAACCATTCCGCACGAAATCTATGCACACAGCACAGTCCACTACTGCTCCCCAATTTCACCGTGAAGATGTTGCTACAAATCCATGCGACGAAATTGTGAAGGTGCAGTTTTGTCCCAGAGTGGGTGACCAATCGAGCACAGTTTTCGGATCTACCGTAACCGTACAAGCGTTTAGAGTAGTCTGATTACTGTTTAAATCACTGCATGTGATCGGAATCGCGACTGTCTCCTGCGTAGCGCTTATTGCCAAGTGCTTGCCAAATGTTAAACGTGTGATAAGTGTCAACAAGTTAGCTGGCGATGTTCAACCTGCCAATAAATACATTTAATCCTAAAAAATGCAAACGCTCTAATTTCCTCTACCAATACATGTGCACGCACACAGTATTATAAGAAAAAAAATCCACAGTACATTTCTGCAGTTTCCCTCTATTTGCTCCTACAGTTTTAATGGCAAAGGGCATTTTCAAAGTCCAACAGAAATGTATGTTACGAGAGCGTGCCAGCGCACGGTGAACTTTCTCATTAAATTAAAACAAAGTCCTACCTGTGTTATCGCGTGGCGAGAACAAATGCCTTTGCCTTGACAAGTTGCAGAGGGACACGGTAACGGTTACTTCAGCTTGCCGCTTCTCCTGCAATCAAAGGTAAACGATTCCTTGTCAGATGAAAATCAGAGGGACAGACGCTCCGCTCGCCCTGTCTGCCACCGCGCTGCGCGTCTGGAGTCTCTGTTCCGATGAGCGCAGAGAGAGCAAAGGCAAAGCCGCTCTCGGAACGGCGCGGTATGGAAAGCCCCTGGTGGTGATGAAGGGAACCTACCACTGAAGCGGACGCGAGAAACCGAAAGAGAGAGAGAGGGGAGATGAGAGAAAGAATGGGGGACCGATGGGGGTCACTGGAAGATAACGTAAACAAGGCGTGCTCGTTTGACCTCTATATTCATGTAAACATATTGAATGTCATAAAGACGGGCACCCTGTCTGCCCAAAAGGAACACCACAAAATGGTATGAGCACTGCGCATTGTGCATCATTACTACCATTACAATTCCAGTCCACAGACAGAAGAGTTTGTTTGTAAGTTCCAGCAATGAGTGCTGAAGCAAAAACTAAAGTCGTGACTTTCAAACTAAAGGCTTTTGCTGTATGGGAAAAGTTTTTGCAGTCTGCTGTCTGGTTTATTGTCACATTTCTTCTTGTTGTTCTGCATTCCTCAAGCCCATAATGCACCTTTATTCCTTGGTGGGAAGTTTAGAAAAAGAGCAGATTGTGATTTTCTGTGTGGGGAGTGAGACAAATGGAAACATCATAGTTTTCAGCTTCAGTAGGCCTAGAGAAACACAGTGCTATTTTTATGACCAGCATGAGTGGTAGAAAACAACAACAAAAGGAAATGAAGAATTGCTTGAGAACAATGGACTGTGTTACACTTTCTGGAGGTGGTATTCAGATGAATTTTCCTTGGGTATTTGAGAAGGTGAAAATGTCAAGTATGCCCGCTCCCTTGAAGTGGTTCACCTGTTAATCAGAGTGTGTGTGTGTGTGTGTGTGTGCCAGTGAAATATGTAGTGAGGGACAAGAATGAGACAGAGGGAGAGCATATGAGACAAAAAGAGAGAGGTGGAGGGATGGCTGGGAGCGGGGTGGGGGGTGTACAGGTGCAGATTACCTACCATCACAACAAGCTGGCATCTCTCTGAGGTGCAGTGAGTAAGGTTAGGAAGGTTAGGGAGCTGATGTACCAACAAGGGTTTTAAAAGCTAGTGTGCAGAAGCTGTTCGCTGAGAGGTGCTAAATAAAGGAAGGTAGATTCAGAGAGCAAGAGAGAGGAGGGGGTTGCTGGAGTCAGAGTGGGGGCAGAGAGAAAGAGAGATAGAAAGGTTACATTCATTGTGACTCAGGATTTTATGATAACCAACTGGAGAATTGTTTTGATTCATATGAGTTTTTAAATGCTTTAGGAAGTAGGGTGTAATCATTGCCAACAAGCAGCCCTGTGAAACTCCAGTCTGTCATTTTTGGCCATGGTACACAGTACTGATACACTTGATCTTTTAAAAGTTTATTCCTTGACACAACCAAATGTTTGGTGATGATGTTCATGACATTTTGGCACTTTCATAGCTATTACATATGGTACAAACTGTCATTTGTTGGACTGACTGCGGTTCAGGAGGAAGCACGGGTCAGTTGGAGGTATTTGGAGTGACAGTCTCTGTATGAACGTTAAGGGTGCTCTATGCTTGTATGCGTGTGTTTGCATCCTAAAAGCATTTCACGTCAAGCTACACTTAAAAAGTGCTGTATAAATACTTGTCCATTAACCATTTAAGCTGACATAATTTGCTATTTCCTTAAAAGTTTTCTTTAATCAGTGTTTATCCCTCATAATCTTTTTTTTTTTCTATGTATCTGAGCCTTTACACTGTGCTTCATTATACTTGCTGTCCCTGGTCATTTTACATAGCCAGCTCTTGGGGTGGAAGTGCTGACTAAGGACAGGTCTCTTGAATATTACATTTTTCCTCAGCAGCGAGGTGTTGAAACACTGCCCATGCCTATCGCTCAAGCCTATAATGGGAACCGGAGACCAGCAGCTACAAACATAAATATCTGTAGATATAGTACTGTAAGACACCACCAGCAGCCAATCAATACATGGCAGTGAAGGGGTTGGCGGGGAATAAGAAAAAGCAATGAGAAGGAGGAGGGGGTTAAGGTGTATCTAGGTAAAAGGTTCATAGAAGATAACATTAGTATTACCCCGATATTCCACCAGCACTTGACTATGAAACATTAATAAATGACCCAAAGAAAAGCACTAATCAAATATCAATAATAAAGGTAGTTTACCCTCCCCCACTCATTAGGTATTTTAACCATCTCTTTGCAGCATTCTAATTGTGCTTCCACGTCTAGTTCCTTTGCACTGTCATAAAACCAATAGTCATTTCTCCCAATAAAAAGAGACCCAGATGCATTGATGTTCCTAATTTATGTATGCAACACACCCCTTTACCTACTCTGATAATAAAGCGAATGTTTCCTGTACAGCACAGAGAAGCTACTTGTCATATTATCAGTATGTGCTCTAATATGGAGCAGGCTCAGTGTGTAAGCTGCTGCCAAAGCGGCATCATGGACTCCATCTGAATTCCTTAAGAAGGCTAAAGGAAAGATTTTTTTTTTTTCTGCCCGACTAACTGACTGTAAGAGATGGCTGTTTTAAAGCTGAACCCAAATGAGACAGAATGGATAGCTTACTGTTTTCAAATATCATGCTGTGAAAAACCGTGTAAGGCCCCACACATGCTAACTGTGCTCTCCGTGTGCGATCAGTCTCAGTCAAGCAAGCAATACAGGCTAGTTAAAGCTAATTTGATCATTGATAAAACAACAATAGGCACAGATGTCGTCCAAGGAAGAATGTGAGCTACTGTGCATGCTGCACTGAAGAAGGAACAAAGAAAGAAGCTGGAACTGGTCGGCATATTTGATTTTAATGGTGGTGTGAAGCCAAATGAAAGTGGCAATCTGTTTGCTGTTTCATGCTATAGTGAGTGTAGCTCCATTTGTTTGACTACTGCACATACTTGCAATGTATCAAGACTTTTCGGGTCAGTGTAATAATTCTTTGCGGCTGGAAGCAGCTGCATTCATGTAGTACTGTAGTGCATGAATGCAGCAACTTCTTCTTTGTTGCTTCAGAGGTGATTCCAAAACAGTTCTGTGGACGGCTCCTCATTATCTAATGGAAGTCTGTAGGAGACCAGCTTCAAACGCTGATCCCAAATCAGGGGAGGGAAAAGAATGGAAAGGAGCTTTTTAAATAAGACTATAGGAGAGAACTGCTTCAAAGTGGATCTCATATTAAGCCCCGTGGACAGTTCATGATTTTCAAATGGAAAACTGTAGGAGAGAGCAGCTTCGAATCTGATCCCAAGTCAGCACAGTGGACAATTCCTCTTTCCTTTCAAACATAAGACATTGGTTCAAAACGGCTTCAAAATCATTCGGATTATTACTTAATTTTTTAAACAGTTGACTGCAGGGGAGAACTGCTTCAAAGAAGACTTCATATCAGCCCCATGGACAACTTGTCATTTTCAAATGGTACACTATAGTGAAAGCAGCTTTTAAAGCCAATCCCAAATCAGCACCATGGACAACTCCTCATTTCCAAGCAGCTGACTGTAGGAGAGACTTGCTTTAAAGTGGATCCATATCTGCCCAATGGACAATTGCTCATTTCCAAACAGAGGAATATGGGAGTGTTGCTGTAAAATTAATCCCATATCGGCACCTTGGGCAAGTCCCTTTTTTTTCAAAAGGCCTACTATGTGGGTAAAAGCTGCTTTAAAGCTGATCCCATATCACCATCATGGACTGCATAATTCACACAGCCTCCCTCAACCAAACAGAATTTTTCTCTCTCTCTTATAATGGTATGGGAAGCATAGAGTTGTAACAGACTGTAGTGACTTTTTTTTTATTCTCCATCCCTCTGGGTGGCCACAGTAGCCTACTTGATAAAGAAGTTAAGAAGCGATGTTTAAAAATTGAAAACATATATTTCAAATTCTCTTTATTGAAAAATGACTCTAAGAAAATGTTTAAATTAAAATATGCGTTTGTAAGCCAGGTAAAGCATCTTTAAAGAACAAGACTCAGGTTAAAAATTTGAAAGCCCTTAGCGAGCCAAGATAAAGTCATGAATGTGGTTAGCTATTCTTATAATTCTATTTATACAAAACTTTCATCAGTTAAAGGTGCGCAAAAAGAGTTACACAAGTAAAGGCACAGCCAGTAGCAGAAGAACAGATGCAAAGATTGACATATGAAGTAGACGGATGCTAGAGGGTAGGCTTCAACAAGCAGACGCAGTGTTTAAAAAAGTCTAAAACACAAGAAATATTAAATGTAATAAAATTGCATCTGAAGAACAAAAGGAGCAAAGGACTATGAAGATGTTTTTAACCAAACTTTAAACAAAGCTTGCCAACTTTTAGAAATAAGCAATATTGTTTTCTTACAGCACAACATAACACACCAACTCCATCACTTTTTTTTTTTTAATTTAATAAAGATTTGTCTGTGCTGTGTGTCAAATTAGGGTGGCTTTGACTCATTGAAGGTTCTCTAGCCATTGCAGAGCCATTTCAATTCAATTTAATTCAATCCAATAAACTTTATTTATCCCTGCAGGCAAGTTTTCATGCTGGATAAAAATACATTAAAACAACACACTTGCAATGAATATAAAGAGTCACCAAAGTCACAGAACACTCAGCTTAACAACAAAGAGCTCTCACTGTTTACATACAGACCCCCAAATTACCAAAATTTTAATTTTAGGGTACATACAGTGTTAATAAGAGATTCAATGTGGATAAGTTAGTGGAGGTTTTGTCACACACAAGCAACACAGACAATGCAACACTGGGAGGTAAAATAAAAGGGTGGGTGTGATTCTGAAACATTAGCAAAGTCCTGAGGTTTCATAAGAAATTAAACCACAGAAGCTCATACAATGTGGATTAAAAGCAACCTGGAACCTACTCTGCATCGCCTCCCCAGCTATACTCTATCACATTCTATCAGATCTATCTATAGTTGAACTGGAGCATTTTCTTTGCTATGTTGAAGTGAGCTACAGGCCCTAGGTTAAAATCAGCACACCTGCCAAACATATTCTTCTCAGTTTTGAAAGATCAGAGAACAGCAACTGGAGGCCCAAATCAATAGTGCATCATCTGTCTTTTACTATGTGAATTTCAAGCCAGTACCTTCCACTAGCATTTGCTCACTACAATGAATTTAAGCATGGTGGCTCAATGTAAGGAACGGGTTGGCAGGTGTTGCCACTGTTTTTCCAATTGATATTTATTAGGTTGCACGAAAGAGGCAGCTCTTCTTAAGGCAACTCTTCACTTCACATATTCGTTTATTTGACTTTGGACGGGGATGCTTTCTGAATGCTTATGTGGACTGATATGTTAGTCGTCTATACAAGTACCATTCACCCTCTTTCTCAATGGTGTCAGAAGATCAAGCTTTCAAATAAACCCCACACCCTATTAATAACATTATATCAGTAAATAAAAGCTTTATTATTTAGTATCCATGACTCATTTCTATTTTCAAGTTTTATAGTTGTATACTATATATAATTACATGGCAGCAATAACCCTAGTGTTTCTAGTCATCGGCCAACACTGTTTTCTATGACACTGCCAAAAAGTTTAACTTGGGTCTTCTTCCACTTGGGCGTACCCAGAACTCCTCCATAGGAAAGCTCCCATTTAGTTCCTTTCCATGCACAGAGACAGCTGCTCTACTTTCTCTTCAGATGCCTGAGCTCCTCACCTTAGTTCCAAGCCTGAGCTCAGCTACCCTGTGGAGGAAGCTCATTTAGGCCGCTTGTATTCACAACCTTTCCCTTTTGGTGATTATCCAAATTTCAGGGTTGGAACATAGACTGGTAAACTGAAAGCTTTATGTTTTAGCTCAGCTCTCTCTTCACCACAACACACCGTTACAATGCATTACTGCTGATCCTGCACCAATCTGCGAGTTCAACTCACAGTACAGATTCCCATTAATGATTAATAAGATCTCAAGATACTGTTTCCCTCAACCCAGAGGGAGCATTCCACCATTCTCCGGCAGAGAATGGTGGAATGGTGGTGAATGGATGTGCTGACTCTTATTCAAGCCATTTCACACTTGACTGCAAACTGCTCCAGTGCATGCTGAAGGTCACATTCTGATAAAGCCAACAGAAGCACATCACCTGCAATAAGAAGAGATGTCATTTAGAGATTCCCAAAGCGGACATGTTCTTCACCATGGTTATGCCTTGAAATCCTGTCCATGAAAATCACAAACAGGATTGATGACAGGGAACCCTGGCGGAATCCAACGCACATTGAAAACGTGTTGGCATTTATGCTGAGGACACAGACACAGATATCACATTGGCTTATAAGAACCTGATGAAAACAGGGGATGGAAATCCTAAGTACAGTTATGAGCCACCTTATCTTTGAACACGGTTCGTTATAACCAGTCCACTAATAGCACAAAGTCCAATAACAAAACACCACTGTGGTTTAGATCAGGCAGCCAGTTTCTCACATGAGCGTTGAAGTTGGACCCCTTTCCAAGACCCCATCTAAAGACTCTAAGAACTGCTGTTTTGTTTCATATTCACAGACTTATACCCTCTGGCGATCCTCTCGCTCAACATAATTGTGATGCTTAGCTGGAGACTTGTGAGTATATCCACACATTTGCCTGGTGCCTCTCACTGTGGGATACTCCGGCCCTAAGTCCTTTCTATGCTTGGAGTAGGTCTACCTACTAGATATAACCCAAATATATTGAGTGGATAGCGCTCCTCTTGCACTAGCTGAGGTTCCTTTCTCACCAGTGAGGCAAGTGATTTTTTTGGGAAAATTGTCAAAACCAGTTAGGTTGCTTGACGCAGTTTGGGAGCTGTTAGCATCAGCTGATGGTTACCAGTAAGGCACTTTGTGTACTTTGGACAGAAATGCATGTGCATCTCCACAAAGCTATACAGTTTTTGCTCTTCTTACTAAACAAGACTTCATGTGATTGCAGTGGGGGGGATGCATGTGTGGGAACCTTACTGTGACTTACCTTGGGGAAAAAAAGTACTTATTTAACCCTTTCGTGCATGAATTATGACAACCTCAATCAGGATCAAGTATTTGTATTCATCTTTAGGCATGAAAAGATTAATTAAAATACTTAAGAAAAAAATCCTGATTGAGGTTGTCATAATTCATGCATGACAGGGTTAATAAACAATAATTACAATGAAACACGTCATACATCTATAGTAACATTAAACAACCAGTGGGTGGCAGGGTATGGAGTGACACATCAGTGTCCAATATAGTGGTTTATGTGCAAGTATACCATCAACACTGACACAAATACGAGAAAACAGTCTTTGAATAGCTGTCCACTGTAGTGACCACTATGCGTGAAAGGGTTAAGATTTATAGAAGAATAGTCAAAATGTCATTGTGTGAATATGAAGCAATTTAATTACATTTAGCAGTTCATAAATGTTGTGGGTATATCATATGTGCTTTTTTTGTTAAAGATAAGACCGGGTTCAGTTTTTTTTTTTTTTTATTAATGAGTTTGATATAATCTGCAATAAATATAGAGATGTGCTGCTAAAGTGCTTTTACAAGACAACTGAATAAACAGAGCTAAATGCATATAAGAATGTAAAATGTAATGAAACACATGCATTGTATTATTTTATGATAAATACAAAATTATAGAAAGAAAAGTCATTTTACTCAGAGTATTTGTCTGCATGCATTTATTCAAAAGTGTGAAGATCAGGGAGGTCAGTTCCTTGATCATTAATATGCAAATTGTCATGACCATTGATCAACAACCCATCAAAGACCATTGATCATTGATCAAAGGAGGATTAGAAAACTTGCCAAAAACATAGTTTACCTATAACTAGTATAGTTCACTCAAATGTTAATAATGCTCTAATGTAATGCAGCAATGCTGTCCTAGGATTTTTCTCAGAGTCCAGGTAACCCTGCTTATCTTGCAAATTTGACAGACATCTGAATTATATCAGCTCATATCTTTCTGTTCATCTTTTGCAGTATGTGGCTAGAAAAGACTTTGAGATATCACTGAGGTTCCTGTAGCCCAAAGCTAAATCACAGTCCCCCAGAAGATGTTGTAAAGTACTGTGGCTTGATAATCTTTGCTGATCTGATCCTATCTTCTTGCAGGCAATGGAATCTCCTTGAAAGAAAGCTTGCCAGTTGAGACAATCTGCAGAGGTTTTTTGCAGCTCTTTACATCCATTCTTTCACCAAACAACACTGGAGCGAAAATTCACAGTTTGACGCTTTGAAGCTCAGTAAAAGCAAATGAGAAAATCTGGGCACAAATAAATGAGACACCATAGTTAACAGGGATATAAATAGAGATGCATGATTCTCAGACTTAGAACAGTTTCAGATTTAATGTTAGCTTGCCACAGTTTTTGGAACAGCAGCCAGACTGACTCAATGCTAAGCAGTCCAAGAGACCTAAAAATAGTCTTTCATATTTACCACATTAATCTTTCCCTATGCCCCTCAGAGACATTATATTGGGGGTAAAATCCAGTTATTTTCCCAAAGAGAGTTTCTTTAGTCATATAATATTACCAAGGCATTGTATTACATTGTGTATGTGTGTGTGAAGGGGAAGGCTTGTTCGTAACACAGAGGCAATTTATTGCATACCAGTCTATTTCACTGAGATCTTAAGAACGTATGAGGAGAAAATATCAGCATTTTGTGTTCATAATGCAATTTTACTGCAGAGCCACAGCTCACAAATGGAGAAAGCGCAATATTCTGCAGCACCCTTGCATTGAGCTTGTGTATACAGTTAGGTGTTTATATATAGGAGATATATATATGCAATAAGTTGTGAATTGTAGTTGCTACTTGTTTTAAAATCCTGCTGTCCTTTGTTTGAACATGACAATTTCTCAGTAAGCTAGAGGGTTCCTTGCGAGCACATCATTCAGTTGCAATGACTCAAGGCTGTGAGGCTGAATTTGAAAGGTGTTCATGTATTAATCCATGAATAACGCCGCTGTTAAGCATACTGAACAGAGCACAAGTCAAGGCTTGTCAAGCACATCAGCTTAACCTGAGATGCCATGAAGTGAGCTCAAGTCTTATTTTCCTTTTCAGAAAGTTTCATCTGAAAAAAAAAAAGAAAATGAAAGTATCACTGAAATTGTCTCACTTTTGAATATATAACACATGCCATGTAGGAGACATTGTAGTAAATATGGTATACTTATATATGTTATTTTACAGCTTTGCTGTTGTGAAATGCTCTTCAATCTTGCTATAGTATTGTACTTGTACTAGTCCACTGCCTGTTCTCACAACCATCTTAGCATAAGCAAAACTTGTTGGCACAGTTAGTGGCGTTTCCTCCACTGTTTAGACAAACTGGAGCACAATAAAATATACTGTTTCATGATTTTATTATTTCATGTAGGCTCTCCATGGACGCCATCACCTGACTGCACTTCTTCCTCACTAAAAAATAATAAAACACAAATAAAAAGGTTATGATTTATATTCATCATCAAAATATTTACGATTAGTTACAATGAGCATTCGTGGAAATATCTTTTAGAATCAATCCTTTAGGCAAAAGTGACAATGCAAACAATATGAAGACATCTCATAAACTGTATGTTGTTGTTAAATTTGACTTAAAGCAAAATAATTTATTCTGCAGAAAAATGTTTCCCGTCACTGTTACATGTACCGGTATTACTGCTGGAAATCTTTTAACATTGCGCATACCTTAAATATGTTATATTCTGTCTAATTGCCAGTAATGCGTTTTATCCTGTAAACTCATACATTTGTAGCTGCTTTCAGTGAGCTCATAAACACAGACCTACATTTAATTTGTTTGAAAACGATTATTAAAATATATTAATACATTTTAAAAATACAACTGAATTTAATTACTTGAGCAGCGTTTGACACAACTAACTATTAAAATTAAGGTGGTGTCTTGGCAAAAAAATTGATTCATTCAAAAAACAGATTTGTCAGAAAATTTGTCATCATCTCAAAATTCTGGCTTAAATTCACTGTGTTATTAAACCAGACGTGGTAGCAACATCTTTTCTTATTATGTGAAGTTTCTTCACACTTACACAAAAATTTCTTAAAGTCACACATGTTGGCAAAGGTGTGATTAGAAAGGGAGAACTTTGTTGTAAAAGCTGTTATGATAATTAATCACATAATTCACTCACTAGTGCTCGCTCGCTGATCTTAAAGCAGCACTATGCTAATTCCTTGTCAGTCACCCATGGGTCAGTCCATGTTAAATCTACACAGGCATTTTCCTCAACCGTCTCTTATTTGCATAAAAAGTTTATGATACAAAGTTTGAACATATATAATTATTTCTGTGAAATTTTAGCTTGATATATCAAATGCTTTTCATATTTTTGGCCTGTCTGCCCTCTTTCAGGCCATTTTTTTTTTCACACATTGAAATCTGAGTCAGTGTTTGAACATGAAAATCTCAAAAACCATTAAAGATAAAAGCCTGAAATGTTCACTGACCTTTCTTACCACCAAAACCAATCAGGATCTGTCATTTGTAACAGATACATGAAAAATGTCTGAGTACTGGTTAGCTGAAATATGAAAAATAAAACATTCGAGCGATCCTGTAAAGTCCAATATTTGTGCGCATAATAATAAAAACTTCATATTGCAAAAGAAAACTATTTACAAAAATGTTAAATCTTATTTAGTTTTATTTTAGAAAATAAAACATGTAGAATTCTTTATAACGTGAAATTTTTACTCACAAAAAGGAAAAAAAAAAAATCTTTCATTCAAAGTTCACGCTGTATTGAGCAATTGTAACAAGTCACATCACAGAAATAAAGATATCATTAGATATTAGATTAGATTAGATGTAATCTGAATAACACAATTCTTGAGTTTTCAGATAATATCTTAACAATAAACAAAAGAAAATAATTGTGTTAAATATGTACATATTTTCCATGTTTGAGAACTACTCTGCTATTTCAAGACTTACTATGCCTTTATAATGTTTCTTTGCAACAGACTGAAGAGTAATAATAACACAAATTTTCTTTAATTGATTTCAAATTCTATCCTAAGATACTAATTCCAGACAAACAATAAATAGAAACACAGAGATGCCTTATACAAATGATATTCAGCTCTAAATGGACGTCCTGCACTCTCTTTCTTCCTGGTCCTACTGTAGCGCTTCAAAGCTTTGACCCAAATATCATATGATAACAATATGAGGTTCTTGAGACGTCTCCCAGCTGACTTGCTAACTCCACCTCAGAGGTGGCTTTGGGTGGTCTTTCTGTGCTTTTCCTCTCTTTGTTGGTTATTTGAAAAAGCTGGCCCTTCTCCATCTTTCCAGCGCTCTTGCCACTGCACTAAACTAACTTCCCTTTACATCCATCACAGCAGATTACATCAATCAAGCCATGTCATCTAATCCCTTTGCCAATCTCCCTGAGTCTTTTGACCTGGGATAAAGTCGACTTTATCAGTCTTCTTTCACTGAATACTATTCTATGTCGGTATTTTAAAAGGCCCTTTTCTTTTTCTTTTTTTTGACTATAACTTAATTATTCTCTATTTCATATTATTATCTGTTATCTCTTATCAGTATTGTTGCCAAGAAGATTTGATCATTTTGCAAAACAATGAAGTATGGTTGGTGCATAAGGCATACTTATACATATATAAGGCATACTTATTCACAAAAGTATGCCTTATGTCAATATCATAAGGTAGAGAAAATTTAGATATTTAAAGATTTTGCGTTACTGTAAAATGTGATTATGACAGTATTTTGGATTAAGAATTGCATCATTAAGTAGCTGTTGTAGTTCATGTGCATTAAAATTCATATACACAGTCACATGTGTATATGGTATATGGTGTACCATATACACGTATAAACATATACGAGTCAAGAGATTCATATTGTCTTGTCGGCTTGTGTCTGATGATGCCAGCATGTGAAGTGAAAGAGGCAGCTGACCTTAAGCTTTCACTTTGTTGGTTTCTTAAATCAAATAAACAACAAAGTGCTTCAGTCTAGCCCGTGCCTGTGTCATGAGTGTGGGTTAGTGTGCTGATCAGCCAGAGACTACAAAGCCGAAAGAGCACCAGACGTGTCAGAATTAAAGGTTTTTTATGTTTGTTTGTTTTAAATTTTGTGTCCTTCCACAATTTATGTGTGACAGATAAGTCTAGCACATCAGGACCTATCCAGTAACCAAGCAGACACTGATGAACTTAAAGCAATATTTAAAAAAAAAATCCTTGTGCTTCTGTTCTTTCTCTGTCTTTTCTGTAAAGATATAATCATGCTTTCATTTTCCACCTGCAGTACATTAAAAACAAACAATTATAACCACATATTTACATTCATGAATGTAAAAATGGCTGTATGGACACAAATTTTGAACAGGTAATATAAATATTTATAGTAATGACCTCTAACGTGTTTGAACATGTAAGATTTTTATTTTTAATATACTGCTAAATAAATACAGAGTGATATGTCTATTATGAATGGGAAGCTTTACTTTTGTAATATATGAAATATATGACCCGAGAGTTACAGGAAAATGTCTGTGGCTTTAATCTAATGTAAGAAAACAACAAGAACAAAAGCTTTTTTCTGACCACTATGGTGAAAGAACTGTATGTTCTTAGTGTTACAGCTGTGGAGCTGTTTGATTTGACACAAGGTCACGGGAAGATTTGATTGACATGCATGACTACTGCCTTTGCCACAGAGGAGACTGCCTTGGCAGCACCTCCTCCTTTACGCACCTCAGATGGTGATCAGTCATTCACAAGTTTGCTGCCACGCGTCAGCCTGACATGAGCAGGCAACCTGACAGATTGACCAGAGGAGAGAAAGATGGAGAGATTTCCTTTTAAATGTATTCTACTGACTAAGCCTACACAAAAAATAAAATAAAA
>VOQK01009158.1:35147-45736 GCA_015052645.1 Benitochromis conjunctus | reverse complement strand
TGATCAACAAAAATAATATGAGCACTGTTAGCTTCGGGAGCTGCGCAGCTGATGTTTTTTTTGTTTTTTTTTAAGAGTTGAGCAGTTAGTTAGTATCCAGAGGGTAGATTTACAACTCGCTCCTTTGATTTAGTGTTTGAGTTATTTCTGAGGCCCCAGTCTTGTGCATGTATGATACACACTGATGTACACACAAACACACCCCTGACATTATCAAGCTAAGCAGAGAATATGTTTACTCCCCAAACTCCACTTGCTCCCCAAGCTCAAATATTTAGACTGAAATTCTCAGACTCTTCCCTTTGAATTGAGTTAATTGGTTGGTGTATGAATTGAAATTTTACAGGCATGAGACTGCTACAGAGAACCTATGAAGCTTAGAGGAGGATTGTATATGCTTACAAATGTGCAGTGTTGGTGTAGGAGGGTACATGTGTCCACCTTTATTAGTATTCGCTCAGTACAACCATATGAAAGCTTTGTCTCCCCCTTTTCAAGTCCCACCACCCTTCCCGCCTTCTGCCCACCATCCCATCTCCACCTCCCACTCTGTACTACTGCTCAGTTGCGCTTTTCCTTTTCTATGCAAAGGTCCTGAGTGTGCCCTGTGGGCAGCTATTAATAAGGAACGTTGTGGTGAGTCTTATTAAAGCTTAATAACATTCAAGCACCTGTCTGGATGCCAATACAAGTTGGGCTCAAGCCAATCATCAACACAGAGAATCTCTAATCTTCAGTTTAAAAAAAAAAAAAGGTCCCCTGCCAGAGGTGATCCCGCTGTGATCTTCCATCTACAGAACTGCAGTAAAACTGGCAGTTTTGAAGTCATTACGGTTTATTTGGGTTACCAAATGCAAGCTGTTGTCAAGTTTATTTTTCACAGATTTGCCTCACTATCTGAAACACAGATTAAGAACTGGAAAAATTTTCTCTATGCCACCCATATCATAAAGAATTTGTAAATTAATTTAATGGGATCTTGGATTTTATGGCAGCCATCCGACCCAAAAGCAAAGAAATGAATAGATGACATCAGTTTGTGAGAAAGTTACAAGCCACAGCAGGTGAGAAGTATTGCGGAGCAGAGAGTCACCGAGTTTGCTTCAGGAAGTGCTTGACCATGTATTACTCATGTTTAAGCTCTTCTTAAAGCCACAAACCTCAGGTGACTTTGGTTTTACCCTTTTTTTTTTAACTCAGTGATATATGCCCAGCATCAGAGTGTAGACTATGACCTATTAGCGGTGATGAATGGCCACAAAGCCCACTGTCTCCCCCTGTTTGCCACCACTGAGGTGTGCTCTTCAGTTATTTTCAGATTGCATACTACAAAAAGGGGGGAACCTAACATCAGAGTTTTTACGGGAAATACAAAGAATATTAAGAAGTTTTAAAACCTAGGATGGTTTATAGATACTGTTAACTGTGGCTTTTACTTTTTCTCAAAACATTACTTGAAACATGATCCAATATTTATATTGTCTGTGTTAGTATGCTGTTTAAACACTATATGTCTTATCCACTGTAGTTTTTGTAAATGTAGACAATGTTAATAAAAAGTGATTTCACAGGGTTAGCATTTAAAGCCCACAACGTTAGTTTGGATTTCTTAGAATCTTACAAATTTTTTAAAAAAGTAATTTATTTTAAATGTTAATAAACTAAAAGCTGCATTACCAGTCAAGTATGAGGTCTGAATGGTTTATAACGCATTCAGGACACAGATATATTCTGCCACTTAACCACTCACTGCAAAATTAAAATAACTTTAAAAGTAAATCTTTGGAGCCACTGATGTGAGAATTTTACAATGTTTTGAATGCTTGTCGCATAACTACTAAAAATAAATGCCAGTAGAGCGGTTTGTGTTTTGCAGTGACATAAATCTTTCCATACTTTAAAAATTGTCAGCAGGCTGATTTGTTAATTGTCTGGATGTGGCTGACAGGGCAACCTTGTGAGCCCTGTTAAAGTAACTGCAATAGTCATATATCCCCTCTGAAGATGCTAATTCTGGCACCTGACACTGTTCTCTGATCTGTCTGACAGATTTTAATGTTTTACACAGATACACGTGTAAATAAATCCCCGAGTAAAACACTGCAAAGTGGGTGTTCCACATTTTCACAGTGCACAGTTGGCTGTATATCACAGGTCTTTTGTATTAGTTAACCTGCAGAGATGGATCAAACTTGGTAAGTATCAGGTGCAATAAAAAAATAGTGATTTTTTATTTATTCATTATTTACTTTAAGTCATGTACGGTATATTCTGGCTGCAAGGTTCAAAGCTATTCAGATATTTTCTGAGGTTTTATGCACACTGTTGGTTTACTGAGGACATTCTGATCAAAGAGCCTTTCCATACAAAGGCAGACTTTTCTTGCACAAAGAACACCTTTTTTTCAGACTCAGTGGAAGAGTATACCCTGCTTCAAATGCCAGATGGTCAAGAAGATTGTCCCTGTCAAGGGTCTCTGCATATGGGAGATTCATGCCAGGTCTCCACACCGCAGCAGGAGTGAAGAGACCTCGGGTGACTCAGTGCATGCCCAGAGGTAGATGAACCAGAATAAAAGCTGTCATGTGGGATATTTCCTCCAGAGGTTGTTTTTCAGGTGGTCAGGTGCATTTTGAAAAGCCTCAGAATGTTTAGACTTACCCAGGCCAATCCAGGGTATAAGACTCGGATAAGCTCACTACGAGGAGCAAAGCTGCAGACTGGATTGTCAGTTCGCAGGGGTGTCTCTAAAAGATCAGTGGAGGCTTTTGGGAATTTCAGGAGGGGATCTTTTCCAACTCAAGTTGTGCACATATTGTGTGCATGTCTTCTGGTTTGAGTAGCTGCAAAACACAAGTAATTGCTTAAAAGAAGAATTTAACATCTATTACAAAAAATATATGTTTTAGCATTTATAAGGTTTTAATAGGGAGATAACCATAAACTATGACATTCATTATGCTGATTGTAAAATTTGTGTCATTGAATTTCATTAATATTTAATACTTCATGTTAAATATTATTATTATTCCTGTTTAATGGAATGATTTATGAGTCATTCAATGGAAAATCAGATTAGAATTAGAATCAGGTTAAATTTTTCTTCTTTTTTTGTACAGTAACTTTAGCATATTTAATCAAATCGTGCAAAATTTGACCTCCACTATTTGTAAACCGTAGTTCCAGGTTCCCATAAGTACATGATTATGTTTGCAATTTTGATAACTCGGAAATTCTAAACATTAAATTAAACATTAAACATATTTAACCTCCTAGGACCTGGCGTCCACATATGTGGACATCACATTTTTGGTTGTCTAAACCAAAATACTAAATCCTGCTCTACATGGGCCTGATATCCTCTTACGAGGACATTGTACTGCCACTGTTCTATCAAAATGTAAAAAGAATGTCCTCATATGTGGATCTCAGTTTCCTCAGAAACAGAAATTCGGTAAAAAACAAAATCAGGCCATTCTTTGTTTTTACATTCATCAGGTCCCAATCAGCCCAAATAGCAAAGAGAAATTATGAATACATGCCATGAACGGGTTCGGGTCCTAGGAGGTTAAGTTTCGCAGTGTCTTCTAGATTTTGTTCTTTTTTTCCTTCAAGTATTAGTATCATGGAGTAAATTATAGTTTCAGTAACAAAATCTTACCAGTTGAATATTTATGACATGAAGTTCAGTGACACAAATGTTACAATCAGAGTAACCAATCTCATTGTTTAATGTTATCTTCCTATTAAAGCTCGGGTTAGCAAACCCTCATGGATTTTATTAACCTATATTTTACATCACACGTGTACAAGACTTTTGCACAGTACTTCACATATGATGAAATGGCTTCGTCCTCTTTACTGTGTCAATTCAATCCACAAATAAAGTAGTGGTTCATCTAGCTAGAGATTAGGTGAGATAATCTCAGTGGGACCTAACCTAACCTAACCTAACCTCTGTTTTTGTGAGTGCAAACGTGATGAACATGTGCACAGAGATGGCAATGTTCACATGTGTGTGTTGCAACAATGTGCTGTAATATCATGTTTCCAGTAGAATACAAGAAAGAAAGAAGGTTTCTCTGTTTGGCTCTGGTGTCAATACAAACTTAGAAGGCATTTTGGCTGGGGCACTGACAATGATACATCCTTGACCTTTCAGTTTCTCAGATAAAACGAATGGCTTCTGAGTCCTATACAGACATAATAAAAAGAAAGTGCAAGAAAGTACAAAGCAAACTATCTATCCCATTTATAAAACTTTATTGGGTTACGTGAGATTACTGAACGCAGGACCAAATGCAGAGGTTGGCACAAAATGAAACTTGTCAGTATTATTTTGATGAGTTTCATTCTAAATATCTTATAGATCTCTTTCATTAAATTAGATTTGCAACTCAATACAAAAACATTTTAGGTGAGCTTTCAATTTATTTTGAAAACAGCAGCGAGGATCGTATCCATTTTTCCTTTACAGTAATTTGAAGAAGCAAACTATACATGAATATCTTATCACTATATGTTTGCAAAAAATAAACACTCACACCTACCGCAGTGAAATGTATTATTGCCATTAATAATATTATTATTACATGACTATTGACCTTATTGTGGCATCATAATAATAGCTGTGGGTATCGCCTGAACTTCTTTTCCATGGGTTTCTAATCAGAAGCTAAACATAGATAATCTCATTAAAGGTATTTAATGATTTAATTAAAGGTATGCATGAAGTTAGAAATATGAAATAAACTGCATTTCCGTGAGTCATTCAAAGCTATTCCACAACTTATTTCTTCTGGTCAATTCATGCACAAAATTTACAGAATAAACCATCCCTTTGCTTTACATGACTTATATTTTGTTATTGTGTATGTTGCTTATAAAGCAATGAATTCTATAACTCAGTGTGTCATAGTGTTACAATAGCTTCTGGCTGAACTCTATTCCTCATCAACAACCAAAGAGAGCCACGCAACCAAGGCGCATTATGTGAGAATATTTCCTACCCTATCCTGTGTATAAATCAGTCGCCACCTGTGAATAATCTACTGCCAGTAGATGAAGGGATACATGAATCTCTTACTGAATAAAAATATGAAGCACTGGAAATGTAGCCATAAGTAAACTGGGGAGACATTTTCTTCCTGTGGTTTTTGGGGTATGGTGCAGCGATAGACACGAAGATAGGCCAGTAGTGGCCTATAGGTTGGTGAAGACAGAAAGAACATAATTTAATAAATACGTTTTGTCTTGTCTTTAAAAATAAAAACTCATATTTTAATTCTTATGGATTCTCCAATAAGACACAGACAGCAGGGGGAAGAGGGTCTATGTTACCTGATGGTTGGGGGCAGACAAGGACAGGCCCTGTTGTCCTTCTTTTGAGTTTTAAATGTCCCAAATAAAATTTTTGCCATATTAAGTGAATATTGGCCAAAATTTGCAAAAAATATTTTCCAACAGAGCCTACCTAAAAAATCAGCAACCAGAGCACAGTACTGACACTGCAGTTCTCTACATCCCGTTGTTTGTGGGTGTGATAAACTACCAGTTTGACAAGCTCACTGACAAGATGGAGGGCCATATTATAAAAATGTTCACAATGCAAACTATAGATAGATAGATAGATAGATAGATAGATAGATAGATAGATAGATAGATGGATGATATTAAAAAGCTTGCCTCTGCATGACTCTTAAGATCACTGCCACATTAAAAATAACATCAGTACATCAGTATGTTGCTGAAATAAACTGACTTCTAGACATCTAGTTGATAGTTAAGGAGTGAAATGACCTTATGCCCTGCAACCTGCACACCCACGACATCAGTCATAAAGTAAGTCAATATCAACCACCTGATTGACCAAAGGCCACACCACAATCTTAGGTATTTAAATTCACCAGACATCAGACAGTTGACTGATGAAGTAGCCTATGGCTTTCTACAGGACCTATGAATAATTTATTGCAGTCCATGTTTAATAGGCTCCATTATAGAAGAGGAGGAGGGTTATCTGGATTATATTTCATTCTAACAGAACAGACCAGTGTAGGCTGGACTATTGTGGCTAGTCTATATATAGTATAGTATTAGTATATTAGTGTAGTATATGTATGTACATATATCTATCTATCTATCTATAGATAGATAGATTATCCATACTGAAGCATATCATGATTTCTCATATACAGTATAGTGTTTCCTTGGAAACCTCTGTCAGAATTATTGCAAGTGATTATATTTTCTCTGCTTTCAACACACAAACCTGTCACTCATTTAGAAAAACTCACTGAACCCATTTGTAATTACAGACAATTATTTTAATGCTTTAATACTGGACAGTGAACAGGAAAAGCCCTGAAGCTTTTTGATAGATTCTCTTCTGGTGTAAGTTGTAGTGTTTTGTGCTCATAAGCTCCTCGCCTGCAAGACCTCAATGAATGTATTTTCCTACAAAATGACGAGCACCGGTTCTGTTCATCAGCCACCTACATTATTCAATCTTAGAAGACTACATACAAGACAACATGATATGATTTCTGGCACATCCAAGCTGTATGACCTGATGTACAAATCAACAAAGACAAAATACTATTATATACAATGGAAACATTTAAAATTCATTGTAAAAAAAAAAAAAAAGTAGTTGGCGCAGTGAAATATATAAAAAATATAGTTTAGTATGAGTAACTGTTTAATATCAGGATAGTAAAAGTGAAAGAAAAGAAAAACATGTATTCCACAAAAGATAATATATTGAAAAAGAAATTGGACATCGGCCAAAGTTTAACCCAAGCCTAACTTATTTATTTATATATTTGACTACAAAAAACTGACAAAGAATTGTAGTACTTTTTTTTTGTTATCTTGTTCTTAGACAGCGATGCATTCCAAGGATACTTACGCACTTGTATTTTCAACAACTTACTAATGATAAAGTCTATAAACAATGTCAAATATACATATGCTTAAAATATACTAATGTATATTGTAGTAATTATTCTAGAACAACAACTTGTTTTTATTTGGTATTATAACAGCATATGTTACATGAATAGGTATTCTGAAATAAATCATCTGTGGAAGAACATGCTGCAAATATTGGTAGAACACTTACAAATCTGAAAGCAGTCCAGGACAGTTCATGCTGACAATGCTGGCAGGCACCCTGCCAGCTGTGGACATCTGGGCATAAATCATTACACAATCTGAATATGTGAGACTGAGTGTGCTCCGTAGCTGGATGGAATGTGTTATCTTAAACAGAGTCCAGTTTTGTCCTCACGTTCTTCTCCAGTACTGTCTTAAAGCTCAGCCCTACAGCAGAGCCAAGATTTTTTCCCCTTCTTTTCTTTATCCCACCTGCCTGTAACACTTTTGGTGACAGCTCCCCAGTATACTACTCTACAACTGCTGTGCTGTTCACCAATAATTCACAGAGCACATTGCTGCATTAGGTAAAACTGTGGACCTTAGAAGACTATACTGTTGTAACTATCTACTCACAATAGTCTTGTCTGAATCTTTGCTGATGTGCAATTCAAGATACTTATAAAGGGTTTAATCTTTCTCTTTGCCTCCATTCTTTGGCCTGACAACGCAGGAGCCATTCAGGGGATAGTGAAAGTCCAAAGTTAATTATAAAGTGACAAAAACAATCAAGTGTACAGGGAGGTGGTGAGGTGAGGCTACCGTGGATTGTCCTAGAGTATGGCTTATGAGGCAACTTTAAATTCATAAAAGCTTGGCATTTGTTGGGAGAGTATTACGTTTAATGCTCTCCATCCTGCCTATATAGTCCAATTAAGGCTCATTATATGGGTTATTACATTGTTCTGCATTTATAATATTGTCTCTTTTGTGGATTTGAAAAGCAAACAAGTCTTATTATTATCTGAGCAATCAAAATGCACTAGAAGTGATTCAGAGTTGCGCAAAAACACAACCGTAAAGGAGAGACTGGCCAAATTTAAATATGGTGTGGTTTTGAATAGTTATTCATGAAGTTTGGGAGCTATTCATATGTGTGTCAAAGCAACAAAGTACAAGTCAAAGAACAGAAATATCAATATGCTTTATCCTGGTTCTAGTCTTCATTTCCACTTTGACATGCTAGAACAGGTCTTGTTAATATGATGTCATGTTGATCCTAAGGCATCAAATTAATGTTGCCCCAGAACCATCATTGTAACTTTTCAATGTCATTGTTGTAATGCCATTGCTTTCCAAGTTGAACTCAAATACCAAAGCCTGCTCATCCTTCAGTTGAAGAGTGGAAATCAGAGTAACCAGTGTTCTGCAACAACACCATAGAAATGATCCAATAATCAACTGTATAAGGTGCTATTAGGTAGGCCTCCAATTCCTGCTATTGTGTACAGTTAGTGACTATGTGAAGGGACACTATGTGAAGTATGCATGGAAGCATCACTACAAAAGAGACTAGTATAAAAGCAAACCCTAAACAGCTTGCTCTCATGTGAATCCTACTGGAAGTGTACATTTGGCAAGATTTTTTAGCGATTTGGCATTGTTGCATTTATAGTTTAATCCACTGACTGCATGTCCTTCAACATGTTCAACAAGAAAAAAATAAAACCAAGTGTGGGGTGGTATAGGACCATCAGTTGCAATCTTAAGAGAGAAGCATTAATATGTACTACTAGAGATGGTTGGTGCACTGACCTGTCTGTTGGCTGGTGTACACTGTAGTAAGGGGAACTTAGCAATCAGCTAAACTTTCATTGGGTAGAATGATGTGTACACTGGCTTGATGATAAGATCTTTCAGCAAGCAATTGGAAGTCTGTATGGAGACATCTGCACCTTTAGGAGAAACAGATGAGGTTATATTGCTTTAACCCAGGCATTGCCTCAGTTTGTCTTTAACAGAAAAGCCCTATCAGTAACTTTAAGCATGCCTGGCTAAACAGTAGGGAAGCTATTAGCAGGAAAATATCCAAACCTAATTATTTATGAAGACAATTATGCTGCTAAAAGAATTGCATGTGTATACATCAGATGACAGGTCAGACAGCTCTGAGAAGGAAAATGCAGATAATAAAAAATGTGTGGAAACACGGTTTTAAAGAAGAGTGAGAGCCAATGAGGCCACGCTGCTGTCTAATGCAAAACTATTGGTGTTATATCTAGGTCTCAATTATTCAACAACAAATCGGCTTTCCCCTCTGAGAAGAGAGTAGATATTGGACTCTACATTACCTTTCGACAGGGGAATAGTGGAACTGCAGTACATTCCACCTGAGAGGCTGTTCTGGGACCAGGCACCGGCTGTGCCCCTAATGACATCATCCATTTCTTGGGGCCTCCTGGAACACAATTATGGTGATTTACAATTTATTCACATCTGTTGTTGCAATGAATTCTTTTGTACTTCGTTCAGCTGTTCAAAGCTCTGTGATCTACTTCCCTGGTCTGGTAGCACTGCAAATAGCTAGGAATGGCTCATGAAAGACCACATTAAAATTGTGTTTGGTGCAGCTGAACATTCATCTAATCACACACAGAACCACCGGTGTTGACCCCCCATCTGTACCGTACATTCAATAGGTGCTCTCTATTGGACAAATGTCATTATTACATTACTGAAACACACCACACATCTGTCACTGTAAACGAGCTACTACTGCACGAGCTTTATTGTGAACTAAAAAAATTCAATTAAATATATTGAGTGAGACAGATGTCACATGAGTCATCTCCCCGTGACAACCACGAATGAAACGGTGAAACCTCTGCAATGTGATAGTGGACGATCCTTCAACTGAATTAATTATTTTTGCAATATAGGTCAATGGTATAGGGAAAGTAGCTTTTTAAAAAAAAAGGTTCTTTTTATATTATATTTGGTCTGATTTGAGCTAGAAGCAACACGGTGAAGTGGTGGTTAGCACTGATAGCACAAATCCACCATCTGGCTGGGACCTTTCTGTGTGGCGTTTGCGTGTTCTCCCCGTGTCAGCGTGGGTTCTCTCACGGTACTCCGGCTTCCTCCCGCAGTCAAACAACATGCAGCTAGTGGGATTAGGTTAACTGGGGATTCTAAATTGCCTATAGGTGTAAATGTGACCGTGAATGGTTGTCTGTCTCTCTGCGTTAGCACTGCAAGAGATTAGCGACCAGGATCCAGGGTTAACCCTGCTTCTTGCCCTATGGCAGCTGGGATGGGCACAAGACCCCCCCCCCAAAATGTGAAGCAGAAGAGAATGAATGATTTGAGCTAACCATGCTAGCTTACAATCAAACTCTACTTCAGACAAAACAACTTGACTAAACCTTTGCAGTTTACCTACCTCTTTCAGACGGTTTGAAAGAGGAATGAAAGACACCATCTATGTCCACTGTGAACGACCATCTTTGAACAGAGGCGGTGGCTTACGACACCAACTGTCTGCCATCTATAATCCAGTTTTGAGATCCCTTCCCAGACACCTTAACGCCCACTCACATCCTGGACCTTCTGACCTCAGGAATTCACATGATAAGGTGAGGCCAAGTTCCATAATTGGTTCACCCGAAACCTTGGCTGATTGTGACCTGCACCCGTTTTCACAACTCAGCTCT
>VOQK01009157.1:24740-36096 GCA_015052645.1 Benitochromis conjunctus | reverse complement strand
CATTGATATTTTTTTTCCCCCTTCAGTGACAAAGAGGCTTTGTCTCTCCCCGGAATGGCCACATTCTGCTTGACGACCCTTAATGGAAACTTCATTTGCATTTATTTAGTTGCTTTTACCCAAAACGCACACATTCCTCTCTTGGTGTCACTCAGAGCTAACACAAGGGATGGGGGAGGAAGGGAGTTTTGAAGGTAGCAGGCTGGATGGGTGGTACTCGTCACGTATTCGCATGCGTTCTACAGAGCGATGGTGACAAACAGAAAGGACTGATTGACAAACCGTACGTGCTCTTCATCTAGAATAAGGACTGTTTGGGGGGGAGCCTTTGGAGCCTGTTCAGACCTGCTGGAACACTAGAGTCTGTCTTAATGCGCAGGGGCATGGCATGTGGGATGCAGGCAAGAGCGACTTGTGAGAAAGGAGAGTGCGATAAACAAGGGGAGATGGAAAGCAAGGGAGTGATGAGCTGTTTCGTTGAGCACTTCAGCTACGTGACGAAAAGTGTCTGAGTGCGTGTGTGTAGATCCTCCTCTCACCGAGCTGCCCTGAACTCCGTGTGTGAGGGCCCAGGGGAGGGCGTTCAGGCTTTCCCCGCCGTCCCCACACCATGCTGTCACTTCATGACTTTTTGATTAGTGGATGGTGAACTGTGGAGGTGTCGAATTAAGGAAGGAGTGAGTGTGTGTGTATGTGTGCACCCGTGCATGATTTCAGGGCAGCGTGGAGACGTTTGACTCACTGAGTTGAGTCTGATGAGACTTGATTGATGATTTAAAAAAAAAAGAAAAAAAAAAGCTTGCGGTGTTCAAGTAGAGGCTGCCCGCTGTTAGTGTTGAAGTGTGTTATTATGGGATTGTCTCGTACAACTGTTTGCGTGCTTTCTTGCAGATCGTGGAATAGCTTGTGCTCCAAGGTCAATATCTCCTCTGTTGTTTGTTTGCTTTCTTTCTCTCACACATCGACAGGTGAGATGAGGCAAAACAACACCACAACAGCACGCCTTCTATTCTACACACGGGCAGCCATATTTGCTCTCATCGTCAGTCCATCTCAGCTTTTAGATGTCTTGCGCGTCGGCCCTGCACTTTAACGCTTGCCTATCAACTCCTTTTACATTTGCAGCCAGGTAACGGAAAACTAGCCTTCATGTAGCGGTTTCATCTGAGCACCTGGCTTTCATTGCTGTGCATATGTGCGCTCGTGGTTAACGTACAGTAATGCTTTCAGCTTGCATCATTGTAATGTGACATTTAGTTTGCCGGACAACACAATGTGCAGGCGAACAAATTGTCAAATCTATACAGTTAACACTGATCGGCACAGCATCTGCTGCGTTTGAAGGCAATGCGCTGCAGATGGACTGAAGTAATTGCTATTAATGCCAAACTGTCAGGCCCACCAGGTGTTCTACAGATCTGTTGCGTCCTTTTCCATTAGGTGTGAGCGACTGATTAGACTGCCTTCATGTTACATTGCATTATTCCTGATATGATTATTTCAATAAGACTGCATTGTTTTCTTCTATCTATGAAAAAGCACAGCTGCACATTTGCCTTCAGTAAATAATATATCCATTTCATATTTCCACATTTAATTAACAACAATAAAGCCGGCGAGTGAAGAGATGTACTCTGGGGCTATGGACGCTTCACACTCTGTGATCCTCATTCAAATACTAATCTTGTCCTCCTGCAGCCTTTTCAATATGTGCATTATGCTTTTGCAATGTTTGATGTCTGTGTTTGCGTTAGTTTGTTTAGTCGGCGTTTACGCGCGGCATCTGCGGCTCACCAGACGTGGCTAATGAACTTTGAAAGTGTGTTGTGTTTTACGCATGTCTACATGGAGAGATTGGTCTTCTCCGTTTGTCAGATTCCTTGTTGAAATATGAGTGGCTGTGCTCGGGCTGTTATTGACGCTCACTGGAGCATCTCGGAAAGATGTTTACACGAATGCGGAAAAGAGAGGAAAAACAATCACAACTGTTTCCTGATCTCTCAGCACTTGACAGGCACAAGCAGCCAGCTCGTTTCACTAATAATAAATTCATGGCTGTAAACTTTGACTGGAAAATCCCAAACTAATATAGTTTATAGTTGAATAATTAATAGCTTAATTTTTTTTTCTCTTCTCTTAAATTTTAGCTTCAGACGTGAGCCATCTCTAACGGCCTGTCACTTAGCTGTCAACACCTCTCATTGCCATTTCCTACTAAATTTAAATTTGCACTAAAACCCTTTTTTTATCCGAACATAAAGTAACGCAGTGTTCTGATTTGAAATCCAAAATTAATGTTAGAGTTGTTTATAGGATGGATCCAGTATTTGGATCAGATATCAGTGTGATTGGGTGTATGTGAGGACGTTCTAATATATGATTCCTGTTTCTTATACAACAATACAGAAAAGAATACAGTACTATGAGTTTGTTAGTAGTTTTGTGTAGATGCCTTTTTACCTTTGTAATGTTATTTACATTAGCTTAATCATTCATGTATTAGCCACTTTAGCCTATGGTAAATAGTTGATTTCCCGCTGCAGTGGCAGCTCAAACAAAATGGTAATGTGTATTTCAGGCTGACACAAGAAGGAAACACACTTTGTATGTTGTGAACGTGATTTGAAACTCGCTCACTTTGAATTCTTTGAACAGATATTGAGTCTTTTGAGGTGCTTCACTAAATCGGAGGTATTTCCTCCATTGCTCTTAAAAAGCATGACGGCACTACTTGCATATTACCTTTTGTGGCTCACCCATCACCCCTTGGCTATCTAAAGTACTTCCAGAGCTTACTCACTGCCTTTTTTTATCAACAACTTAGGGTAGTGCTGTCGCGGCAGCTGCACTAGTCACCAAGTCACCATCCTTCATTTGAAGTTTTTGCTACGTTTGGGAGCAGCAGGGTGAGAGTTAGGGTTCCCTCTGCAGTTGTAGAAGATCTGCAGTGTCCCTGTGTTTTGTACTTATGGTACTTAAAAAAAAAAAGAGAGAGAGAGAGAAAAGAAAAGAAAAGAAAACGATGTATGGTATGTATCGATTCTACTAGCATCTGTAGATCTGTGTAGTACTTGGTATTATATCGTAGTACTTGGCTTGGGTTGAATGCTCTGGACTGTTGGAGAACACCGTAGAATTTATGTTCATTTTACAGCTAGTTGCCAACCCGTACAGACCATTGCTTATCTATAGTACCTCGCCACATCCTCACAATACAAAGCATACGTGGCTATGGAAGTTGTTTTTAGCTCAAACTTGCAACATACACATGGTAGTTTGCTCGGATCAACCATAAACAAACCGCTCTGGAACTCATTTGGAGCCACACCACGACCACCTCTTCCAAAAGGTCTTGGTGTGGTTGTTTTGGTCCGCATCGAAGTGAGATCGCTGTGTTCACACTTGCACAAGAGAACTGCACCAAGGGGGGAAACGAGCCAGCTTTCACTTAAATGGACTAAACAGCACAGGTGTGAAAACACCCCAAGAATGATAACTGACAATTTGCCACTCCATCACACCTCTTGACCAAGTAAACGATGATGAATGCTCCTGGCCATGTGGAGCGACATCGTCACCTTGCATCCGTGCAAGCCTGCATCTGTGTGTTTGCAGACATCTGCTGCTTAAACGCTGCCAGCCCCATACTCACAGGCATATAGTCACACAAATGCATGCAGAGCCACTACTGTTTCTTCTAATGATAAAAGGTAAACAAGTGGCGCTTCAAAAATTGTCAGTGTACCCTACACTTTGAAAGACAATTCCCTTATGAGTTAAGGAGTGAAGCTGATGCTTTGCGTAGCATGGCTGACTGACTGCCTGAGCCTCCTCGCTGTCTGCAGCAGGTTTCGTGCTGTAATAGCGACTCACTTCTAATCCTAGTTATGCAGGAAACATTTTTTGTTCTACCTTAGCTTCATTGGGGTATAATTTGTAGCAGACACCCACACACGGATTTTTAAATGAGTACTAAATCATGCTGAAGAATACGTTAGCTCTGTGCTTGTATGTGGTGGTTGGCACATTTACGTTTACTTCCCTTAGATCAGTGGAAATGATGAGAGCTTTGTAGAAAATTTTTAGTTTTTTTTGTTTGTTTTTTTAAAATCATTTTTTTGACCATAAACTACAAGCTAACAAAAAGCATGTCATTAGTAACTGTAGTGTTGCTTGATTGCACAAAAAATGACTACTGCACTTCCAAAGTCCTATTTTTTTCTTGTGTCTGCAATGGCCTTCCTTTGCTCCATTGCCAGCCCCCAAACAAACACACACACACGCACGCACACTCCATCATTTCTACTGAGCAAGACGCTCAATTTTCACCCGGCCCCATCCTCCATCCATCTCATTTCCCTGCTAGCTGCACTTGCAGAGCTGGAGCATAAACAGAGCAACAAGGGCTGCTGATAGCATCTGCAGATGTGCCGGCAACATCCCCAGATAAGAGCCAGCAGCAGCATGCCCCCTCTCTAGCAAACAATAGAGCTCCTACTGAAATGTGTGGTAGGAGGATGGAGAGGAAAAAGAGGAGGGGTGATAGGAGTGGGTGGAGGTGAATCTGAGTGTAATGGAGGGAGTGGGTAAGAGACAGCGCAGTGGCAGAGAAGAGTCTGAAGGAGAGAGGTGAATGTGGAGAGGCTGTCCGTGTGCCCATCGAGAGCAGGACAAGGGTGTGTTTAGTCCGTTTATCTGGATGGCCTGTCGAGCTACGGGAGGGTGGAGGGGCCCTTCATTCCAGTGGAGGGGTTGGGCGTTGCTCACGGCCTTAAGGAAATAAGCACTTGAAGAAAGATGTGAGGGCAGGCCAGCGGTAGCTGCTCTTTGTTCCTCACGTGTTGGGCTTGATTGACAACTCCTTTATAATCCCACAGGTGACTCCTCTGACATTGGAGGCCGCTCTGTGGAGCTTCTCTTTGCAGCCTGTCTTACCTGCCACCCCCCCCTCCACCCGCTTTTCCCTGATAAGGAAGCGAGGGGAAAGCTGGGAGGTTAGACGGAAAGCGCAAAGGGATTTATGGTTGTAGTGCCAACACATTTATCTGTGCTTGGGTAATGGGAGCATCCGCTCCTATGGCAACGACCTCTGCAGAAGGTCAACCCCAAAATGGGCTGACAATGAGCTAAACTCCCAGTGAAAAAGCAAGACACCTTAACATGATTAAAGGCCTTAATGCAATCTGTATTGTTTCGGCTACAACTCAATTATCTTTAATGAAAAAGAGCTTTTCCACTAGAAACTGAGGAACATTCAGAAGCTCTGTTTAAGAAACCCCCTCCCCCACGTGTTTCTGTTGTTGGATAGGGGGAGTTTGTGCCCTACCAGATAGCAGATAGTGGCATCCCCCTGAAAGCCCTGATCATTGTTCCCAGAGGGTAAGTCATCAGACGAGCCAGGCTTGAGAGACCTGAACACGAGGAAATTGCACGCAGGAGGCAGAAAAGTGACAGTTCACACACACGTACAACTCATCCAACAGCACAGACAATAGTGTTAAATATGATCTTTCAAATTATAATCAGCAGGAATTTGCATGAATCAGTTATTCTCAATCCCAAAAAAAAATACAGATGTGAACCCGGTCCCATTATCTTACGTGTGGTAATTTGCTGCTTTTGATTGCCCGTGTCACAGAAAACTGTTGGTCAGACACAATGAGTAATTTAATAACAATGTCCTGAACAAAGGAAAAATGTCTCTGAATTTAGAGTTATTCTGCAGATTAATCAGTAATGAAAATAATCATTAGTCGCTGCACTGGGTTATAGATACTCATTAACTTTAAAAAAACACCCTTTTTGTAGACGTGACGGCGTTTTGCAGACCTGCAACAAAAACTGACAAATGACCCCTGCTGGCTGGGGTGCAGTTAATGGTTGAATGGCTCCTGTGAAGAGTGGAGAGGCTCACATTAGAGGTATGATGAAGCCAGCCGGGTTAACATTTATGTGTTTAGCTGTTTAATATTTCAAGGTTGTTGAAACGGGAGCTTCAGCGACCTCTCGAAATTCCTCCTGAAGTGTTCCTCCTAAACATCAGCTACTCCAGCTGCCAGTGAGGGGAGGGTTGTGTGCCTGCCTGTCTGCCGGTGCTGTGTGAAGCTGTGAGTCAACTGGAGGAGGAGAGAATGGCACTGCTGGTATTGATACTGTTTGAAATGAGTATTTTTTTTTTTCTTTTTTAGTATCTGAGATTCATTTATTTCTGTTTTTATTGTGTCAACCCTGTGAACATGTCCTTTTAAAAACACATTAGGGGATTTGGTTGATATTCCAGTATGTGGTGTGCTGCTACATTATGTAAACTGTATTTTTAGAAGCACTGATAAAACTAACTGCTTTGCAAGATTTGACATACATGCTTATACAAATGGGTTTAATTTTAAAGCGACGCTCTTGAATTTAACTCTACATTTTCTTTCTTAAAGGACATCTCACCCCTCTAACTAATGTATTGTTCCTATGGCAACTGACCTAGCCCTGTCATGTATCCGTCTCCATCCATCACCATCAGGGAGGCTCCTCGTAGCCCCGTTGTCTCTTCCCCACATCAGGCAATCAGAAGCTGTCAGAGTGCCAACTGTACCAGCGGTCTCATCCCCACGTGTCATTATTCATGTAGACACAATTGAGTGTGTGTATTTTCATTGTAGGCAGATCTTTTATGTTTTTTCCTCCCTCTGTCTTTCACAAGCATGCGCGAGTAGAAATGAAAGACGGAAATCAAACATGTATCTTGTCACAGTGGTAGGAAGCATCCTGATCGAGGCAGAGAGACGGGTGACTGACATTTATTTTGCAGTGATTGTCCTCTAAAGTGCATGCTATATTGTGTGTTACCAAGAGCGCAGTAGTAAAAAAAAAAACGAAAGAAAATAGTCCCCGTAACGAGTGAGAATCGTCTCAACTAGGTGGAGGTGCCTTCTCACAACCTTATTTTACTCTAAACTGCAGCTGCGCCGCGGGGCCAATCTGCTGCTTGTCATAAATGTTTAGAAAGCTGTTCTTCACTCAACATCTGCTCTTCATCCAGAGCGGGGTACCAGTTCCAAATGCCCCTCCCCTAGCTAAGAGCTGTTTTCCCTTGCTCAGTTAGCTTAGCATACATAAGGAAGTCAGGAGGATCAGTGCCCCGAATACACCACCACTAATACACATATAGCCTTTCATTCATGCTTTCATTTTCATTCTTGTTCGCAACAGTAAAACCATGCATTTATTTCACGACTGCCTTCTGCCGTGCCATAATTCAAATGTAACAACAGGCTTATGTGTCTTTCCTGGGTACCAGCTGCCTAATGTTTTCACTGTACTCCTCTATTCAAGCTCTGGCTGGATGCAAGGTCAGGACATGCTTGTTCTGCCATCTTTACACAGCTCAATAGATAAAATAAGGACCCCAGTCTGAGGCTGACTTTTGTGGCAGACACCCACACACCCGTCTTCCGTCTGCTCTTCTGACGTTTGTACACAACACCAGCTTTTCTCCGTGTTTGCACTTGCGGTTACCATTGTACTGTAGTTTAGAAGTACTGATTTATTGTTAGGTTTTTTCCACTGATGAGCTCATTGTTTGTTGCATGTCTCGTTGGAGTAAGCAGTTTGCGTTTTTGTTTTAGTTCAGTTGTTAACCGATGTCATTGTTATCCATGTGTGTTAACTGGTAGCTGTTTGGATGAAAATGTAACATAGATTTTTTTAAAAAGCCAATTTATCTATTTATTGCACTGCATCACATCATTGTCACTCCACCCTGTTGATGAAAAAGACGAGCGCGTTGCGATGACACAGCCAGACGTTCACGTTTCATCATTTCCTCAGCATGTCATGCTCGTGTCGGGCTTTATACATGATGGATAATCCCAGTAACTTTTGTGTTGGCTTCCAGTACACGTTCATTAATTAATTCTGTTTGCATTCGTGTCAATCTCGCCGAGGCCTCCCACCTCTCACCCCCCGATGGGATGAAAGTTGTTGTTACCTTTTACTGCCTAGCGGGTAAAGAGCGCAAGCAAACATCTCCCAGAATTTGTGATTCCAAAACGTCTATTTGCATGGCAGATTGGACGCATTTAAATGTACAAGTTTATATGCATTTTTTAAGAAGGACAACCGCAGCGGCTGTGCGCCCGTAATATCTTCCCCTATGTGGGCCATGCAAACTTTGTAATTAAACATCAAGGTTTTCTTTGAAAAACCAGCTTGATTCTTGACCACTTCTGATATTAAACCTAAAAATGCCCAAACTAGCTCCCTCTTGGCACGGCATATAAAGAATTCATGCTGTGCTTTTTCATACATGCAGAGCCACTTAAGGACACAGGCAAAGCACCACCCCTCGACGCTTAATTTCATCACGATCTAGGCTGCATTAGTGCGAGATCGAAATATTTTTCTTGTACAATAAATGCTGAAGCGTCTTTATGAAGAGTGATGGTGGGTGGGCGGGAGAGGGGGCGGGGGGGGTAGCGCTGTGGTTTTATTGTTTGGAGGGAATGTCTTTGAGTGTTTGAGTGGGTTCTGCAATGCAATCCAATTAAAGTTTGATAACAGATAGAGCAAAGAAGAAATATAAACGCCTCTCTGTAAGAGCAGTTATCCTTGTTATTGTTTGCTTATGGGCTTCCATGGTGCTGTCTGAGCTTATGTACATACAGAATACATTAATGTATTAATGCACTATTATTAGGGGGTGGAAGGGTTTTGTGTGCTAGATACTGTGAAGAATTTTCGGGGAAAGTGTGCTTTTTTTTCCCCTCTTCTTTTTTGTTTGTTTGTTTGTTTTTAAGAAACCCAGAAGGGGTTTGTCCACTGGCAGGTTAAATATATAAACCCTGAAATTAGATGTATAACACTTTGATCGGATGTAGAATATTATAATGGGACTCGTGGCTGCTTTAAAAAAAGTTAGCTAGTTTTTAGGAGTTTTAGTAGCATAAGAGACAGCGTTGCACGAGAAATCCTGATTAAAATAGTATCTACAACAAATGAACAATATCTGAAAGTCATGTTGTTAAGAAACGGGAAAAAATATCCAGCAAAGACCTGACCTGAGAAATGCCTCTGCCTCTTCAGTTGATCTGCTGAACACTCACTCTCAGCAGATACCTTTCCACTGAGATCATTTCTCATTGGAAGGTCGGTTGTTGAGAAGCCATGCTTAAGGAAAGGAAACGCGGAGAAAAAGCTGAGGCATGCAAAAGTAAACAGGAACAAGTAAACGAGCAAGAACAGGACTGAAAGACAGTGGCTATGGTTCTTATGGTGTGAACAATCCAGATTGGAAGTTTTGGATTTAAATTGGCATCAGTATGCACAGGGGGGGTCAGCAGAGAAGTACAAAGGTTAGTGTCTGCTGCCATCTGTAAAAAATGGTCAATGCTGAGTCATGGTTTGGGTCAGCCAACATCTAAAGAAGAGCTCTGAATGTCCTTCAAAAAGCCCGGAGAACTATTCTTGAAGATCACTGGTGTTGGAAATCTTCTTAAAACTGATTGAATTACTAACAGAAAAGTACAGTTGACTTTAATCCACCATGGAATACCAACTTCTTTTTTCAGCTGGACAATGATCTGAAGCACAATGCCGATGCAGTAAAAGCACACGTGGATAGAAAAACACAGTAGAACGCTATCAGTCATGGATTGGCCTCCCCAGAGCCCAGACCTCAACTTTATTGAAGCAATGTGGAATCATCTTGACAGGGAAGAGAATTAAAGGCATCCAAACATCCAAAGAAGAGCTTTGAATGTCCTTCAAGAACCCTGGAGAATTATTCCTGAAGACAGTTTAAAGAAATGACAAGAAAGCTGAGTAAGAGCGTTCAGGGTGTGATGAACAGCAAAGGTGGTCAAACCAAATACAGATGTTTAAGCTTGCTGGAATTGTTCAGACTCTACTCTTGCATCATATACTGCATTTCCATCTATGTTTGAACATGTTGAACATTTGAAATTGCTGCAAATGTTTCCCACTCTCCTGGAAAAAGATAAAGAAATGAGGGGGCGTGGAAAACCTTTGCACAGAATTGCAAATGGAACTGCACTAAATAGCTCAGGTCTGCGTGATAAACCAGTGATTTACAAATCATCTGAATATATATTGAGCTTGCCTTTGTGTTTGACATACATATAGTGCACAGTGTGAATTAATTCTTTACTCTTCTTAAGACTGTATGTGGGCTAAATGGCTTGATTTGATGTAATGGAGGAAACCCTTCGTAAAATATTCTCGCCTGAAGCTTGGAAACCTTCAATTAGAAAAATTAATTATCACTTACGCTGCAGCTTTAAAGAGAGCATGAACAGAAAGAGACGCTGAACTGAACAAAGCAAAGCTGATATTGTTCATGGAGATTTAATACCAAGAAAATACATGCAGAGCTTCTCCTCAAAGTCCCGCGCAGCAGAAACGGCTGGGTTTTTTTGGACTACTTGATTACCCTGCCACTCCCTCATTCACCTGACAGCTTAGATTTTCGTTTCCATTAATTGGATGTCTTCACATTCTGTCTAATTTACTCTTCAGCTGGCGTCAGTTCTGTCACTTCACTGACTAAAGTGGTCGGGTGTTTTTGTTTTTGCTTTTTTAAGGCTCGGCAACTTTGATTTGGCCCTGTCTGATCTTTTGAATTTCATTAAAAAAACCAGCAAGAATAGAAATTGTGGTTGTTTGTGTTTGTGTACTTGGGTTGCAAAACTGAAAGAGACATGTTGATAATGGAGGACAAAAAGGGTGTTATTATTGCGCCCTTTGCATGGTCAGACACACTCACGCACATTTGTAACAGTCGGTGCATACTAGGAATTATTCTGACACAACGGGTTTTAATTTACGTCTCTAGTGTACCCACTTTTCTTCAGCTTGTGAGCCTCAATTTCACATATCGATTTCCCCACATTTTCCAGAATGACTTTCAGCAGTTTCCAACGAATGGCAGTGAACTTGTTGAATTCAGAAAGGGAGGAAGAAGGAGAAGTAGCGGTAATTATAGAATGAGAGGAATGACGTCGTAGTCTAATCTTTGCTGTAGAAGTGAGGAGAAGATGAGTTACGTCTCTTTTGTTATATATTTCTTCCTCCTGATTGTTCATGGTTGCTACGTTTAGTGAAGAATTTCCTCTTCGCTGTCTGCTTTTAAACCTTTTAAATATTTAGCTCATGGATGTGTACATTTAATATTTACCTCTGGCTGCTCTATGTAGTAGTACTATCTGAAACATTAAACAACAGCGCAGAATTTATATTGGGTCATATTTCAAAAACTGCATTCTCTTGACTAGTGAGCTTGATCCAGTGTAGGGTTGTCATTAAAAATCACGCTCTGATATTAATCAATGCTAAAAATGACTAT
>VOQK01009148.1:14478-26613 GCA_015052645.1 Benitochromis conjunctus | reverse complement strand
AATCAGTACGTCTGTATTTATGTAATCATTTGAAACTGGGTGAGACATTTAGGAACACAATAACAGATGTAGGTTTGCTTTTAGACAGGGGAGTCCTGTAAGTTAAGGATGTGTGTATGTGACATGAAGATAATTGAATCTGAGAGTCATCACTGTTTGTCTGTTCAACGGTAAAATATATATTAGTTATGTAAGTCGGTGCACAGAGCTGTCAGCTGACGGTCGTCTTTGGTGTTTGTTGTCTCCTGCAGTTTGCACCTCACCACCTTCTGCCTACAGTACAGGCCCACAGTGGTGGCATGTGTCTGCATGCACCTGGCCTGCAAGTGGTCCAAATGGGAGATCCCCGTGTCTACAGATGGCAAACATTGGTGGGAGTATATGGACCGCACAGTAACGTCACAGCTGCTTTACGGTAAGAGCATATTTGGAGTCCTAGAAATTCACATCCCAGCGAAGTAAAGTCACACAGTTCGCACAAAGAAAAGTCTTCTCAGCATTTCATAAAGCACAAAAACTTTATGAAAAAGTTACAAACTGTTCTTTCTGAAAGCTTCTGATCAAGTGTCTGCAAATGTGTTTAAACAAGCAACAGAAACTTCAAACACAATGTGTTCATCTTCCAGCAGTGTGGTCTCTTTTCATCCACAGCTGCTGTATTTTACACAGATGATGAATAAGCCAGCCAAGCTGCAGTATTTTGGTTTTAGCTGGTTCTCACTTTTACACTGTTATATCACAGGCTCTCAAGGAGCTTCCAGCAGTAGTATATTATGGTGTTGCCACCAGCCTTTGCTTTGTGTGGGCCACAAAGTTTTAGCAGCAGCACATTTCCATATCTTGTAGTGAGTGTATCAGAGGAACTGAGGAATCTGTTTCTGTGCAGACTGTAGATCAGATCACAATAAACACTTTGCTCTTTTTATTGTCAGATTGCTGTAGGAGTATGTAACAGTGACCTCACTCACAAAGACTAATGCAAATCTGCCCTTTGCTTTAAAGTAATTTTTTGGCCTGCTCTTGTCCTGATTTCACTGCACAGAGGTCATCTAATAAAATTCCCACACACACATTAAATTGTTGGCTGTGTTGTGATTTCAGCTTTGTTAACATATAAAATGACCACTCAACCAGAGGCCCATTCTGAGCCAGGACAACCCTGTGTTTCTACTATGAGGTTTGACTTTATTTACCGGGGAAACTGAGGCTCTATGGAGCTGCAGCTCTATCTGGTGGTAGATAGCTGCATAACATTTAGGACACAAATTACCAGCATTGGGCATCAATTAAAATGTTTAATTATTAACTTTTAGATTAAATGACTTGTACGTCTGGCACAGAGTAGTGAGAATAGTGATGATTCGTCAACTAGTCGCACACATTGCCAATTCACATTTAATCTGTATGTATGTCCTAGTCCTCATTGACTGGAGGCTACAACTTTAAATTTAGCAACATTACCCCTTTTCTGGTTTAGAGAGCTGAGGCTGCCTTGTTTCTTTTCAGAGCTCACCCATGAGTTTCTTCAAATCCTGGAGAAGACACCCAGCAAGCTGAAGAGGATACGAAACTGGAGGGTAGGTGAAAAACATGAGACAGCGCAGAACATAGAGATTTGTATTGTTAGTGTGTCGTGCTGAGTTTTACCTTTTCTGTGTGCAGGCGAGTCAAGCTGCTAAGAAGCCAAAGACAGAAGGTCCAACTGTGGACAGTGCCTTCCAGGGAACATCCTTAGAAAGCCTTCCTGGTGCCACCAGCTCCCTTTTCCCCTCAACTTCAGACTCTACAGACATGCCCAACCTAAATACCATCACAGCCCCGTTCACCTCATACCAGCCACTGAACAACCAATCAAAGGCTTGCGGGTACAACCAGTTCTCCCAGCCCGCCCACTCAGACTTCACCCTGGTGAAGCCCAAACACAATGCTGCAAGCGGGACTAGCGGCGAGCTCAGTGTGAACACCGCAACTGTTTCACGGCCACATAAAGTTTTGACTCTGGAAAAGTACAGAGAGAAACAAGCAGCTGAGCTGGCCTTGCAGAACGGCGTTAAGCAGGAGCCGAGCACAGATGTGCACACTCCATCGGCGTTGTCCTCTGACCACCACAAGAAACGTTCTCTGCCGCAGGAAGCCAGCCAGCCGAGTGAGAGGAAAGAAAAGCCCAGCTCTAAAAAGCCTCGCCTCATCACCTCATACGCCGAGAACGGCTCGGTCACTAGCGAGGAGCTCAATATGCGGATTAAAGTTTCATCTGAGCGCCACGGCGGCTCAGAGCAGGGCGGGGCTCTGCCGGGCAAAGACAAACACAGGGAGCACAGAGAACATAGAGAGCACAGAGAGCACAGCGGCCACCGCCACTCGAAACACAGCCACTCACACTCGCACTCCCTCAGCGCAAACAACAGAGGGACAGTAGACAACTCTTCCTTCTCTGTCCGAACTCCCGGCAACCACTGCATTGACGGCAGCTCCTCTGGCTCGTCTCGTAAGAGACCTCACTCTGATGCCGGCAGCCACAATCAGAACCACCACCATCACTCGTCTAAGAGCAGCAGGACCTCCAAAGTAAGCCTGAGCTCGTCTCACTACTCAGACAACAACCAGAGGATGGTGGAGCACCGCGGCCACGGTGGAACCAACGGCATGCTGACATCTAACGGGCAGCACACTGACTACAAAAACACTTTTGACATGCTGGACTCTTTATTAAGTGCCCAAGGGATGAACTTGTAACCCAGAGAGTCCCCAGTGTTGTCTCCAGTAACGTATTACTGTGTTTATTAGGATTTTAAAAAATAAATTTCTTTGTCTTAAGTTATCTGAATTCTGCATCACGCTCAGTCGTGTCTACACACTGATCCATGATGATTCTTGTCAAATGTCATAGAGCTTGCAGCACACAAAAATTTGAAATGCGGCTGAATAAAGAGGTTTTTAAATGTTCTCCTAACTTGAGCTGACATCTGTTTTTAACACTGATGTTTTCAGTCACAAAAGGGAAGGCAGATTTTGTGACCATTGTGACAGTTTACAGTTTTTTGTTTTTTTTTCTTCTTCCTTTTTTGTACGTTAAGACTTTTTATTTCACTAAAAATCTCAGGTCTTGAACTTTTGATAAAAGAACGAATCTTCCTCTGTTTGGGTTTATTACCTGTATCTGTGGAGATGTATCACCTCGTCTGTTTGCTGACGAAAACGAAACGGCAAAACTTTGGCGTCTCTCGTAGGAAACACGGTCTGCTTATATTTAAAAGAGCGCATCAACAGTTCCGAACAAATAAAAATGTGAGGGGAACTCCATCTGCCTATCGGGCCGTGCAGATTCACTATAGAGCTATAAATGAAGTTTACTTTACATCTGCTGTGAAAGTGCATTTAAGACATAGCGGCTAAAAGCGCAAAAAAAAAAAAAGGCCGTGTGATTGTACCTTGTCAATTACTATTCAGTATGATAAATGTTATTAACTACCAGAAAATACAGATCTCTAAAATAAGGTTGTGTATATAGGACTGTAGATCAGAATTAAACTGTTATTGGCTTATTGCATCAGTCCAGACCTTCCATTCAGTGTATCATGAGATCTAAAGCAGACTCTGTATTGATGAACATATCCTTGATTTGTGTATTGGGAGCCCAAATAAAGGTGTAAAAGATAACATGCTGAATTATGGAAGTGTTTGACATTTAGTTTTGTTATGATTGGGGGAAAAAATATTGTTACTGTGGGACATAGCACATTTGTGACCATATACATAGCTGCGACAAACCAGTGGCCAAAACTGGAGTACCACTTCTGAACAAAAGTTTAAGTGTGACCAACTTGGAAATTTTTTGCATGCCAAAAAATATGAGTACACCCTTTTGAGCTATCTGCGTGATGTACTGCACTCCCCAGCCTACATTTATATAGCAGACGCCTCCAAAGAGCTGTGCTCTGCGGGGGAGGCAAGCGACTACAAGTCTAAGTACAGAAAACTGCTATGTTAGAGTTTGCCACAATGCATTTTCATCAAAACTGATTTGTAGCATGAAAACTGCATACTCTTGCACTCTGAAACACTGGAATAAGCTACGCACGTGTAGGAACACAGACTGCAGAGTGTGCTCTGCATGAAAGAGATTCAGCCTCTGACACAAATACAAATGGAAATGTAGCTCCTGCAAGCGGCCTACACCCACCAACCTCACATCAGTGCAGGAACACTGAACCAAAGTTGCATCCTAAAGGTCCCAAAATGCAAAGGAAACTAAGCTACATGACCTCGAGTCTGCACTAATCACAGTCACTAGTTTCAATCATTTCAAATGTGTGATCTACACACCCATAATGTGAATCCACCACATATCAAAGGTGCTCTGTTGGATTGAGTACAGTGAACTCGTGCCATGTTGAAGAAACCTCTTTGAGATGATGTGTCCTTTGTGACATGGCATGTTTTCCTGCTGGAAGCAAGCCACCACAAGGTGTGTACACTGTAGTCATAAAGGGATGAACGTCAACAACAATACTCAGGTAGGCTGTGGTGTTGAAACTATGTTCAGTTGCCATAGTGTGCCAAGAAAATGTCCCCCCCAGACCATTACACAATCAGCCTGACCTGTTGATACAAGGCAGGATGACTCCATGCCTTGATGTTGTTATTGTCCAATGTTGGTGAGTCCATGCAAATTGTAGCCTCAGTTTGCTGTTCTTAGCTGACAGGAGTGGCACCCACTGTGGTCTTCTGCTGCTGTAAGCTCATCTGCTTCTTAAAATGAATTCTACACCGTACTGGAAGCCAGTGTAAACGAGCCAAGACTGGGGAAATTCTGAACTAGCTGAAGACAAGAGAGCAGAGCCTGGCTGATACCAAAATAAAGACTATTACAGTATGCCTGGATGAAATAAATGCATGTATCACTTTCTTGAAGTCAGCAGATGACAAAATGTTCTTAATTTTTGCGAAGATGGCTTTTACAACAGAATTAATTTGTTTTTCAAATGAAAGACTGCTATCAAAGAATACTCCCAGATTTTTTGCAAAGAGAGTTCTGGACTTTTCCAGAGGGCCAAGGTCAACCTTAAGAGAAAAATAAGGGTCAGAAGGTCCAAATGGAACAATCTTAGTTTTTTGATTGTTTACATTCAAAAAATTTAATGCAAACCATGATTTAATCTCATCGAGGCAGTCAAGCAAGACATTTAGAGAGTCTGTAGAATATTTTTTAAGAGGAAAGTAGATTTAAGATTCATCGGCATAACAGTGAAATGAGATTCCATGTTTCCTGAAAATAGAGCCTAATGGGAGCATGGAAAGGGAAAAGAGTACTGGGCCCAGGATAGATCCTTGAGGGACCCCACATGTAAGCGGGGTGGATGTGGATGAAGAGCCATCGAACCTGACAGAAAAACTTCTATCAGTTAAATAGGATCTGAACCATTCAAGTGCAGTTCCTTTAATACCCACACAGCTCTCCAGTCTTGATAAGAGAATCCCATGATCCACTGTATCAAATGCCGCACTTAGAGCTAAAAGCACTAAAATGGCAGAGTTACCATAGTCAGCAATTAATAAAAGATCATTAAAATCTTTTAAAAGCACAGTTTCGGTGCTATGTAGTGTATTTCCTGAAAAGCTTGAAGCTGAAGGAAGACAATTTTTTCCAGGATTTTGGACAGGAAGGGGAGTTTAGAGATTGGCCTCAAATTTGAGAGAACTGTTGCATCGAGATTAGTTTTTTGAGAAATGGGTGCACTACGGTGTGTTTAAGATTGACTGGGACAGTTCCCATTAGAAGAGAGGTACATAATGGTTAAAACGTTAGGTCCAATAGTGTCAAAGACTTCTTTGAAAAAGCGAGAGGGGATAATGTTGAGGTGACACATGGAGGGCTTAAGATGGGAGACTACTTCAGCCAGAGTGCACAAGGAAACATACACGATCCAGTGCACATGATCCACTTTAAGTCTTAGAGATGGTTGTGTGAGAAAATCCCAGTAGCTTAGTTTCTCATAGCAGTCTGTCTAGCACCAACCTGATCTATTCTGCATTCTATTGAGTCACAAAGTTTTATTCTTGATGTCTTTCAGTCTCACATGGCTCCATTTAAAATGCAGATGCCAATGTTTTTTAAATAAATTATGTTATACCTGACCAAGAGGTATACCATCCAGACATGGACCTTCATCCATGTCTCAGGTTCAGGCCAGGGAGGGTAAAGTCTATTATCCAACCCCGAACCCACAAAAGAAGTTAATTCTGGTGAGGTTCCCATTCCGGCTCCTCCTGCTGAACCCATAGTTTACCATAGGATAACACTCTTACTGCAAAGGAACATCAGGCCTTTGCCTCGTTTCAGTCCCAGAGCCCCAGTGAGGGGACTTATCATTGTTCTGCTGCTGAACCACTTATGCCACTTCAGGATGCTTTGAACAGTGCTGGAACTGCAGAAGAACCAACAAGTCCAGGAAAAGACATTGATGTGGTCACGCCAGCTTGTGTAAAAGACTAAAAGTCACCACAGTACAAAACAATGCTGTGGCAATTCATTGCCTCCTTTTGGCCATTCTGTTGGACCAGTTATCAATATTACAGCGTTCTCCAAAGACCTTGAAACCAAGAGAAAATAAAAAAACTTCTAAAAACATCTAAAAACAATCAGGCTCACAGACACTAATGTGTTATATTTAAGAAATAGCTAAATACATTCTAAATATAAAATATCAGTTAAATTGTTCACCTCAAGTATAGACAGCACGTTCAGACTGAGCTGTTGCACTAAGTAAAATTATAGAAATGCAAAACCTGCAACGGTAGCAGGAAGTACCCCGTTCTTCAGGATGACTTCTCCTCTTATAGGATTTTAAATCCCTATTAAACAATCATGGGAGATGGCTTGCCCCTCCGTGAGCCCAAATCTAAAGGATACTTCCTGTTAAAAGGAAGTTCTTCCTTCCCACTATCACAAAGTGCTTGCTCATAGAAGGCTGTCTAATTGTTGGGGTTTTTTTTCTAACATTGTCTTTAACCTACAATATAAAGCACTTTGAGATGATTATTGCTTTGAATTGTCACCGTAAATCCAAATATTTGTTAATTCTCATAATTTATCATCAAACATCAGTCTGGCTTCATCAACAATATGTGTTGTTCAAAGAGGTTAAACTGGGGTTTGAAATGTCCCAGAGCAATCTATAGTTTCAGGTTTACCACATCCAGTATTGTGCATATTACACAGCTGCAATAAGCTGATGTTCTTAGAACTAACAGTGTGCTTAAAACCATATCCTGACAAATGTTTGGTTCTGCAAGCTGGACTCAGTGGAAGCTGTGGTGGACAGGAGGTGTTTCATTGGACTGAGATCAGGTGATCATGGAGTGCATCTGGGTGAAGTTGTTGTTGTTGTCATGCTCAAGAAACCAGTTTGAGATGATGTGATGGCGCCACAGTGATGACAACTGGTTATTTCCACAAACTGTAAAACCAAAGATGGATGGCGCTCCCAGGTTTGAAAAGTGAAGTTAATTTCTTCCTGAAAGGCCAGCAGGGGGCGACTCTTCTGCTTCAATGGACAGTTCAGTTGTCTATAGGAAGTTGACTCTTTGCAGAATAAGCTGATAACACAGTAAAGAAGAGCTTTAAGACCAAGATGACAGCTATCAAAACACTGAACTTGAGGCTCTACCTCACCAACCTACCGGATCTGTCTTTATCTTCATTTTTGTAGGCAGTGCTAAAACATCAGTCTAAGTCCACTTTTTTATTTTTTACCCATCAAGGTGTTTGAAAGAATTTAATAGTTTGCTCTTCCATCTTCCCAACGCCCACTGCCCCCTCAAGTCTAAACAGCCCTAAAACCTTGTCTGATGTTATTTAATCATGAAGCACTTGGGATGGCCTTGACTCACTGTTAAATTACAAAAAAATAAATAGTAATGCAGTTTTTACAAAAAAAAATGTTTAAGCCCTTAATTTTGGCCTCTAAAGCACACATAGCATGCAAAATGAAAAGAACTGCCAAATCATGCAGATGGTTTAATCCCAGCCTCATAACATTGGATTTATTCCCCATTGAATTTAAGCCCTCGCTGCATTTGAAGATAAAACAGTCATTTGTCAAACGCCGCCAAAGAAAATTCTCATCAAAACGGAAGCACATAATGGCCGTGTCTTGCTGTCTGTCTGCTTATATATGGCAGACTGATTAATTGATTGTTATAAACTAACAAACAAACAACACTGATTACATTAACTGACCACAGTTTTGTCTTTTAGCACAGGCTCTAATAGAGTGCTGAAGTGATTAGTAGTTGGGCTGCTCTGCTGCTGAATTAGTAATGTTAATGGGAGTAATGAGACGCGGAAACGCACGCTGAGTCGGTGCACGAGCAGAGTCGCTCTTTCTGTGTTAATTGTCGTCCTTCTTGCCGTTTCGCTTTTGCTTTTCTTGCACGGGGAACAAACAGAAACGCCTGCATTTGACAGTGAAACCTGCCATTTTTGGTCCCTCCAAACAAACCTCGAGGGCTCGTTTTGAGGTTCAGCTCCGGCTGCCTGCCCTCTCGCACAGCGCAGCTTCAGCGGCTCATTTGTGGGTGGAACATAAATCCAGTTCTTGATAATTAACCAGCACCCTCGGAGCAGACGCAGCGTTTTCACCAAGTATTACCTTCTAATTTTAGCGTGGAAGACAATGGGGAAATTCAGCGGGAGGACGTCAGTGAAAATTCAACCATCTGGACATTCTCGCATACTGGTGGGAGGGTGATGATTTATTTTCAGCAACCTCTCGAGCTGAATAAGAGACGCCTACCGCTTGAAAATCCGCAGAGAGGAAGAGATATGAGAGCGGCTTTTGTGAGCAACAAATCCCTGAATTAAGAGCCATCTGAAAGGAAAACACCATCCAAGCTCTTAATTACAAGTCAAAGAAGAGGAACACACAGTATATAGCTGCCCACGGGCAAAGGTCCCACACATACCTTTTTTTAAATCACTTTGATTGTTATGGTAGCTCAGAAAGCAGATTAAAAGTTAATGGATGATTAAGATGCACATTAAAAAAAAGATTTTCCTTTCATCTTATGCTCCTTTATGATCTACCGCTGAAACACATGTGGCTAAATAAAGATATCAGAGAGAAAACTATCAGTCATGACAGCCACTTCTTATATGATAGATGTGAAGGTGAAACGTCCCTCTTCACATTATGAGGCACGCCTGATTCATCGCTGCTGCTTTATTGCTTCTGATCCTCTAGATGGCAATATTACCTTTGGCTTTAAATGCCAGCAGGGGCAGCTCAGCAGCACAAACATCCAGCATCGTTTTATTCGATTTTAGAGGAATTACATGTATTCGGGGGAAAAAAGAAAAAGCAAACAAGATGCAGTGTTGAATAACCTTGAGAAAAGGACACAGGTTTTCACGGCATAAATCCGAGGAGTCTTTCTGCACACTTTCTGATCTTCAGTCAAAGCAATAACACAGGCACACACATACACGTGTGAGCTCGTACTGCCACAAACTTTGGACTTGATCCATCTAATTAACAGATTCAGATAACCGTCGGACGGCGGGGGCTCGGAGACATTCCCGGAAATGCCAAGGCACTTGGTAATTTGAGCGACGGAGTTGATCAAAAAGGCCTTGCGCAGCAGCATGTGGTGCACTTATACCCATATGAGTCTTAATGCAAATGATGCCCGGGAAATTGTGCAGGAAAGTGGCATGATTATAAGCCATTGAAAGTCCATTGTCATTTCTGTCTGAGAGGTCTCTCTTGAAAAATCAGGAGCTGATGGAAACCCCTCTAAGTACCTGAGATAGAGCCGGAGGGGGAAAATGAGTGGGCCCAGGCTGCCATTATACCATGGTAGCGCAATTATATCCAGTGATTGGCAGGAGCATAAATTAGCCCCTGTCTTCATAGTGTGGTTTTCTTTGTGTTCCCAACCCTTGCTAAGGTATTTTTTTTCTTTCACAAAAATATCTGTAGTGCTCTCTTCAGCCAGCTGTTCTCTGTGAAAAACAAGACATTATTTTAGAGTTTTCCTTTGTAATTATTCCCCTTACTACCCTAGTTTATCTCTCAGCCGGATGCAAATGCATCCTCTCGTGGCCTGAACACCAGAGATTCGTGTTTGTGGCGGGAACCGCACAGCACCAGCTGTCCTTTAAAAAGAGACGGCTAAAAGAAGAAAAAATACACAGTTGATGTGAAATGTCTTCCTCCCTACTCGTCCCCAATCATCAATAATTCACCCGCTTCGACATTTGAACTAATTATGGTGCACCAATGGCCTATTTGAGCAGGGTCCTGTCAGATGAAAGCTTCTAGGTCCTTCCTGTCAGCAGCGGAGGTAGCAGAATGAAGCGACAGCAGTGGAGGCTGAAGCCATTAAAACGAATGGAGAGCTCCTCTAACAATCATACAGCCCTGACACACACACACACACACACACACATAAACAGAAACTGCTGCCTCACACACACATACACACACTTACAAGTGTACCATACACACACACACACACACACACACACACACACACAAATAAAAGGGGGGAAAATGAATTGCTACCTCATGCAAACACACACTCACAAAGACATGCATAAACATTACGTGCCACAGCAGCTCACACACACGCGAACACAGAGAGTGACGTGCCCGCCACCTGTGTGGGTTGTTTGGCCTCCTCATCCAGACCTCTCTGGTTTTAATTAGCCTGCTGCTGAAGTGTTTTCCTTTTTATATTCTCTGAAGGGCGATGATAACGGCTACAGCCGAGATGGAGGCTCTCCGCTGGTTTGTTTCATTAGGGAGAGCATAATGACCCTGCAATCACAACACCAAGAAAATACCTACCCTAATAAATATTTTCCTCCTAATGGTTCAGTTTATACTCTGTTGTGACTTTGTCATCAGCGCCACAGCAGTGGAAGGAATTAATAATGCTAATGATAATAATCACATGCATTTCCTTGTTTTGTCTTTCATTTTAGTCAAATTGAATTAATCCAGTGCTAAAAAGGTCGTAGCAGGAATATTAATGGCAAACATCATTGAGGTCTTTGAGTGGAGTGTTGCTTAGACTGATGTCAGTTAAAAGGAAAGTTTTAAGTGTATTTGTCTTGAGAAGATCAATTCCTCTCGTGTTTTAATGCGAAGCTAGGCTGACTAAATTGATTAGCTTAGGTTAGCTTAGCATAGCTGGAAGCAGCAAAAACAGCTAGCCAGGATGTCCCAACAAAAAACAAAAAAATCACTCAAGTGCAATAGTGAACACAGTGTTCGCCTTATGTAAAGCACCATACAGTACATCTTTTCCACCTTTAGCCTTCACGCTAACCTAAATTATCAGTTGACTTATTTTAGCTTAATATTTCGCGTGCATGTGGCAGCAATCGTTTTTCTCCACAAGAAGATGAATTTAAGTACTTCCAAAAACGTGTACTTTTCTTTTAAGGCGACTCAAGAGAAAAACTATAGGCAAACTGAAAGAAGCATCGATGTTGACACCGTCTACAATAACAATGAAACACAAACATATTACACATTAAAAAAATAAAAAATATTAAAACAACAAGAACATTTTTCTAAAGTCTTTGAGCATGATTTTTTTTTCCAATTTTTTCAAATTTATAAAACACCAAATCACAACAACATTTGCCTGAAGGCAATAAGGTAAAGACCCTACAATAATACAGAGAAAACCCCAACAACCCCCCTGTAAAAACTCCTTCTGGCAAAAACAGTCTCTGTGAGGGACAGCCATCTATAGATAGACAGAAAGATCATTGGTTATGTAGAGGTCATAAAGCCTCACTGAAAGGTATTAAAATTGTAAAAAATAAAAATAAAAAATAAAAATATATATATCTATATCTATATATCTATATATCTATATATATAGATATATAGATATATAGATATATATCTTTAATAATAATACTACAAATATAGTATGTATATATACTATATATAATATCTAATGCATCTTTATCTACTGTAGGTTGATGACCTTGTTTCAAATGTTAGAATAATTTAGGTTAGCCAGTTGCCATTAATTTATTGCAATTAATTCATATTTTTAGAACAGATCAGTGTTCGATGTTATATGTGTTTCACTCACAGGGATTCACAGAGA
>VOQK01009139.1:37968-51553 GCA_015052645.1 Benitochromis conjunctus | reverse complement strand
CACACACACACACACACACAGAGCGTGTTCACAAACAGCTCATACTTATTTCTATTCTCCATTTCTCTTATCACTACTTCAGCAACACAGCAAGAATAAAGATGCTTCAAAATAAAGGATTGCTCATGTGTTTCACTTCATCTGCGGCTCAGACCAATCCAATTATCCCTGAGGGGTGACATACACATCAACCCCCTGCAGTTCATCCTATCAAAATCAAGGGATAAAGCAGTAAAGTAAACTTTTCAAAAGATCAAACCTTTCACTGCTGTTGGCAAAATTGTCCCAGATACAAGAGAACAGACATGTCATAGAGTAAAATTCACATTATGGATTTTAAATATAGGTACAGGTCTCAGCAAGATGGCATGCAGAGCGGTACTTCTCCCTTTAAATCAGCAGTCAGCTGAGTGTTGTTGTGTTGGTGGCTAGAGCGAAATGTTTATGGTGAAGGTAAACTATTGATAGTTATATATGCAAGCATCAAAAGATACGAAAGTTCACCAAGGAAGTTTGTGTTGCGGCAAAGCTCCAGTCCAGATGTTCACACACAGGGAGGAGGTGGAAAGACAAATATTAGTCTACAGGAAAGCTCAGAGGAGTGGGCTTTGGGTTTGGAAAAACATCAACAATGAGAGGCTGAACACAAAAATTTAGTGAATGAGAAGATAAAGGGAACTGAACACTTGTTCCAATTTAGGAAAAAGTTTTGGCAGAAACATTTTAGTCAGCTGGGGAAGAGTCAAGAATATAAACTCTACAAACCCATCCCAACATGGATGTTTACTTTGAGAAAACTTTAGTTTCTTAGCAAAGCTGTTCTTTATGTATTTATGCAGAGGGACTGAAATGGAATAGCTTGTTCATAAAGTATCATTGGTGCTGGGAAAAACCGGGTCAGCACCCTCCGAGGGAGCGTCTTTATTTTAATCAACCACATGGAAAATATAAAAGGACTTATCTTAGATCGCGTCCCTGAGGATATCTATTTCTGAAGGAAACATTATAAACCTGTCTGTACCTATGATGCATACAGGCCTCTTTGTATGGAGGAATCACATATTTCAGAAGGAGGATGGGGCATTGAGAGAACCAGCAGGCATCATCAGTAAAGCAGACTGGTGATACACATGTATCAGCATGTGTTAAATCATCTAGTCACGTGTCAGGTTGAGAAGTGTTGCCAACCCACTTAGCATGAATTTATGCTGTTGTATCGGGTTTTTTCCCTTCTATGTAAAGGTCATGCTGGTGAAATTGTTTCTGAGATTTTCAGGGTGACCCCCTCAGCACCCCTTGGTCAAATACCACTTATCAGTAAACCAACCCAGAGAAGCGCCTACACTAGAGTAAACCAGACTCTCTGTGCCTCTGGGGCCCTGTCGAAGGAAGGGCTCTGGGTGTTAAGTGACACTGAATTGAATTAGCAAATAAAATGGACAGAATGTAGCAGGGTAATTTACCATGTCAGTGCAAATCAAATTATCCCTGAGGTGCAGATGGCAGTGTGTCCATTACTACAGCTGAACTGGTAAATACAGGTCGTTTTTATCTTTAGTCTGACCATTTCTTTCTCTTATTTTGCGTAGGAGGAAGTATGTTAAGCAGCGATGATGAAATAATGACTGATTAAACAAGATTACTGCTCTGGTGTTTAAGAGGAAACTTAAAGGAGGCATGCCAGGAATTGAGCCTGCTGGGCCTCCCTGCTGCTGCAGGACCGGGGGCGGTCTGCTTGTCTCCACCCTGGGGAAAAGGGTAACATATCCTGGGTCTGGGGGCGGATTGCCCCTCCAGGGGTGAGGGTACCTACACCTGGGGTATAGAGTATGCTAGGGTATTGTGAGTGTGTGTACACTGTCCATTTCTGTTTGTCTGTTTATCTTTCTGTTTGTGCGTTGATGGTTCTCGGCGTCCGGGGCTGGGCGCTCAGGTATTTACCGGCTCACTCCTGGTGGCTGCTTGGCAGGGCCTGGCACCTGATTTTGAAATGTTTGGTTCAAATTTTTGGTAACATGAATGGGAAAGTTCAAGAGAGTGGTGCAACAGTGAGTATCTACAGCCAAAAGGATGGAGACTCTGACGTGGTTTGGTGCTGCATGTCAGCCAGTGGTGATCGTGTCAAAGTTGATGGAATTATAACCTCAAAAAACGACAGTCAGATTTTGATTGACCAACTAGTACCATCTGGGAAGCATGTGATTGGTAACGGCTTCATTTTTCAGCATGACAATGATCCCAACCACACTGCCAGTGCAGTAAAAGCGTACCTGGGTAGAAAAACACAGAGACTAGACCTCAACATTATCGATGCTATGTGGGATCATCTTGTCAGAAAACGGGACAAACAGCAGCCGGCATCCAGCCAATATCTCGGGGAACAGGAGACGTCTGCTGGACAGTAAGACCGTGTTGGTCCAGGATTATATCTCATGCAGGTTCAGTGTCTGGATGTCTGAATACCTCTCCTAGACCTCAGCTCTGGCTAGGAGGCTTTATTTTGGATGTCTGTGGAGGTAACAGATATTCAAGATACTGAAATGTGATTAGTCTTTAATTTTGTTCAAAAGTTGTCAGTGTTAGTTGTTGTAAATGGCTGCCTGTTATACAATAATGCTCATAGATGTTATTGAAGCTACGCAGATGCCAAAACTGAATGTCCAGCAGACATAAAACCTTTCTGGTTCTGCAGGAGATGTTTTTACAGTGTGCACGAAGGACATTCAAAACATATTTTTATAGGTACCTGAGAACAGTGCATTTTTTTAAAGAAACAGTTGGACAAATCAAAATTGTGACCTCATCACTGAACTAGAAGAAAAGGTGAAAAAAAATCAGATACCTGATATTGAATTTGGATGAAAGAAAGTACACAATATTCCCAGAGAGGGGTCAAGATCTGTCCTGCACTCAGTGCCAATCTGCCCAATAAATGTTGATGAATTTCACTCAATGCCACAACGATCATCTGAAAACACTAACGATGGACCCCCTGGGAACCATGAATATCCTTACAAAAATAAAACATCAGTTTCTGAGAAGTTTTTCATCTGAACCAAAGGAATAGGCCAGCAGATCAAAGAGAGTAAAACTGCCATTTTCAGTGACATGCTGCAAGCATGGCAAAAGATGCTGTTATCACAAGTGTTTCAACTGTAGGATAAGAGATCAGCAAGGAGAGAGGAGCAGCCAAAGATCCAGATTCAGCTTTGTGCCCTACACAGGCTTCCTCCTATGATACATCAACCTCTCACCCATCCCGTTAGACAAATATTTAGGTTCCCCTGATACATGTAATAAAACTGTTTAGACTGTTTCTCCAGGGTTTCACCTCAGAGGAAGGACATAAGCTATTTCACAGCTCAAGAAAGAGAGGAAGCATGGAGCAAAAGGAGATTGAATGCCTATGCACACCTTATCTAAATATTTAGGACATCTGCAGATTCTGGGTAACCTTTCCTGTCTGGAAAGATTAGATGTTTCCTGTGATATGGATCCTGCCTCATCTTTCCCATGAATACTGTCTCTTTTTTATCGCTCTGTCCATCTGGTGGCCCATCCTGGCCATATACTACAAATGTGTTTTAAAAAACTCAACAAAAGTCTTGCCTCTACTTTTAAAATACACAAAATCGGGATAGAAATGAGAATGTAAAACGAGAAATAAGGATGCTTGGGAGCGATCACTATGAGTCAGACACTCAGGAGAGAATATATAACTGCACTTGTAACGTCTCTCACACTCTTCATGCACACGTGTCTGCCTCCTTCCCAGTGGAGCTGAGGCTTACATAAGTGGCATCACTGAATTAATATTTAAGGTTTGTTTTGGGGAGGGTGCTTCTTGCATTATTTTATGCTTGCCTTTCTCCCGTGATGATATTTCGATTGAGCTGTTACATCATGTGGATCACCGCCACAGATGAGATAAAAGAGCCCTGTGAGCCATTAGTGCTGGGAGTATGCTGCAGTATGGTCCATGTGATACGTGTTGGGAGCTAACGGGGATAGCTGCTCATTAATATGTCTCAGATGTGTTTCCAATAACAGAAAGACTTACTAATCATTAATCTGGTGGTTATTGCCAAGGTTATTTATGAGCGCTGGATTTTTGTATTCATCTGACTGATATAGTAAGCTTGTGTGGGTATTAAATTTTAATCTGATACATTAAAAAAAACACATTTTATACATACATAAGGAATGAAATAGAAGGAATCACATGGGGGTCCTTCTTCATTGGTACAATATGATGCTCCCGACAGCGCCACAACCCCGGAGTCCCGCTTTTAGCCCACAGCTGACAGATTGCTCCAAAAGACATCACCGGCCAAATGAGAGAGAAGCTGCAGGCTCTGTCTTTCTGATGGCACCTTGATCATATCGTGCTTTGATAACGGCACTCACAGATTTATCAGAGGCAGCTCAGTGCAAAGGTAGATGCTGTTTCTGTTCTCTGTTACCATACAGTGCACATGTGGTGAGTTTTTTCATTGATGACTGCAGTTACATCACATCTTTGTGAATTTCCTCTTAGAGTTGTACCATCAGCAAGTTACTCTGTTCGGTATGAGTGTGGCCCGGGTAAAGGTCCTCATTTACTGGGAGTACTGGGAATAAGTCATTGTAACTAGCTAGTAATATTGCTGGCGTGTAACCAGTTATTTTTAATATCAGTAACTAATTCTAATGAGTAAGTGGTTGCAGCAATTGCTAAAAATGGACCAATGGAATATTATTTTGTATAGTATAATAAAAATACTAGCTTTATAAATTATAGATCATATATATTCTTTTATTGTTCCTAAGAGAAGCTATTAATTATATCCCATGACCTCACATATAACACCATATGTCATATATGATGTCGTTGTTACTGATTTCCAAATGTTTTAGAGGTTTTTACCCAATCAGTGAACCCCCTTTGTTCTGATGGCATCAAAGACTGTGGTCAAAGCCACTGGTGTTTCAGAGATACGCTCAAGTTTCATGTACACGGGTTAACCTAACTATAATAATCATCAGCTACATCAGCCAATGCACTAAATGGTTTGTTAACCATTTACAAAGCTTCATAAAGATAAGTTTCAATGTTACAGTAACCGTTCAGTTAATGTTTAACAAGCTTATAAAATAATTATTAATGATAATGTAAACTCTGCCATTTAAAATTAAATTCACTACATTTAATTGACTATTTATTTACCATTTATTAATAATATTATAAAATAAAATACATTATTGCCTCTTCCATTATACTTGATGGTAAGTGTAAGCAACCAGCACAACAAGAAATTATGATACATTTTACAACCTGAGTGGGTTTTTTTCTGAAATTCTCTGTCATTACTGCCACGCATAATAAAAATCAAATTTCACAACTTGGAAATAGCCTGAGCAAGATGATATGTCACACTGACCATGAAGTGAAATGAGTGTCAGAGTTTGTGTCTTTAATCACTGTTTCATTCTTCTGAGTATTTCCACCTCAGTCTGCTCATTATATCGCACCCTGGTTACTGTCACTTATCTGACACCTGTGGGAAGAAATGAAAGTCGTGCTGGGAAATAATCCCTCCAAAAATATGTCCTCTTGCAAACTTTATTATTACTATTGTGTGTTTTTTTTATTTGGAGGATTTTTGCAAGCAGAAAAAAAAAAGTTGATTTCATGCTTGGTTTGCCACCAAAAATGTTTCTTAAAAACATGAAAAAAACCCACATTAGTGCCCACAGATGTAATTACTCTGACACGTAAAGCCGAGCTGTCGACAGAGACTCTTTAAAATTAAAATACTTCTCATGAAAGAACACGACTTGTAGTATTTATGCCTTCACCGTGGGTTTAAGACATGAGCAATTGTTCATAAAGAACTTCAAACACAAACCCTCATCCATTTGTTCACGTGGACCTGCAGCAGTAACTTTTGGCACACCATCCACTCTCCTGTTTTTCATGTCACCAGTCAGCTTTCTCGCCTCGTTGTCCTGTCCCGTATATCATATTGCAGTGTTTTAGTATTCAGTCAGCTCCAGTCGGCTGTCTGCATCCATCTCCAGCACCCTGAGGGGTCCCTGGGTTCTGTCCTGTTTTTACATTTTTACGTTCAAGCCTCACTATACCCATGGCATGTCTGAGAGCAGACAGAGTGAATCGTAGGTTGGATAGAGTGTTAGTCAGTGAGCAAAAGCGAGAGAGAGACCAATTTTTGTGACGAACGATTAGATTTATGTTCTCTGATTTGTCCTCTGCTGATGGAAACGGCTGTTCTCTAAGTTATGCTGTAATTGATTTGCTCATCGAACTGTGCTATTTTTAAATTTATTGATATATTGCGTGGGTGCTTAAAACACTGCAGAATGAAAACTTTCATCAATCCAACGCTTCCAGCTGCTTTTAGGCTACACTCTGCTTTTTCTACATTAAGTGAAGAAACTGTGTACGTGTGTAACTCATATGCACTGTTCAGTCTATTGTCCCTCAATGACTTTTTCTTCCATGTTGTGTAACATTTCTTCTTAAATTATGAATGAGATTACACTCTGGACTTTCTTATGCAATAGAGCATCCTAAGACCATCGGTGCTATATCGAGTCTGTCAGGAGGACTGGTCACAAGACATCTCCTGGGAAAAGAGTAAAAGAAGAGTGATGAATATTTGACATGCATTTAAGATGAGGACCTTTAGACTTTAGACTGTTTTAGCTTCACTTCTCAGCTAAACCTAAAAAAGTCCAAATTATTAATCCATTAAATGGATTGCCTATACACAGCGGTCTCACAAGGGCCGTGTGAAATGTGGAAGGTGTGCTAAGGTGTAAAGGAAATAACACAATCCATTCTATTACCCAAGTTAATCGAACCTGGCAGATTGTCAATTTCATTTATGAGAGCAACTTTAAGGTTAACAGTTGCAATTAGGTTTGACATGGGGAGGGTGAAGGCAATCAGCAGTGTTAGACAGTGGATCTATAGCAGTGCATATGTAATTAATGCATTCAGCTACACCCAGAGTGCTCCACAGAACAGAACAAGCAAAATGCAAAGGCAGCTTTAAAGCTGGGATAGGTACAGCTGCAGATGTGAGTGCACTTTTCTTTGTAAAACCCTCCTTTGCTGCCTTGCTCACTTGCATGTGAGTGAATTGCTAAGTGCACAGACCGACTTCATTTACTGGCACGTCTCTTCTTTTACTGTTCTGCCTGGGTTTCTGTGCATGTGTGCACTTACAGTATGTGTCAGGACATGTGTGGCAGAGCTGACAGGCCATCGGAGTAGCTGTGGCAAATGAAAGTGATGCTCAGGAGGAGAGATGCCTGAGGGAAGGCTGGGAATAAACACCCGGATCTGTGACGCACTTTGAAGTGCACATCTAAGAGGAAAGAAGGAGGAAGCAGAGAAAAAAAAGAACAAGTGCAGGGACAAAGTCTGAGTATGAGGAGGCTTTTTTCAAACTCTTATGGAGCTGAATCTTTAACTGACCACACAGAAAGCCATCTTCCAAATGCAGAGTAGCAGTCTCTGAGGATTCAGCCTGATGCCAGCACACATCTACTTATGTGTATAAAGACACACACACGAACACTTTGAATCAAGAGAGCTACAAGGGTGACCTGTGGAGCACATCTTCAAACTGTTTTTGATGTCAAAAATGTTTTCTTGTACCCTGGATGAATAAAGCAGGTAAAGGTAGCAGAACAAGCTGACGAGATGATGAAATATCAGATAAGACTGCCATGCCTATAGCATCGCCCAGAGGCACCGAGACAATGTTTCTACTCGTTCTTAACACAGACAAGACGAGAAACTTTGGTCCTCCGGGGCACACGTGATGTTGCAGGAGAACTCGGTGTTTCAGAACAAATATCGGTTTTAAAGAATGTATTTACTGCAGTGTAGGATTAGGGTCATGTCATTGTACCAGCATGATAAGAGGAGCTGAGATTACATTCTTATCTAAAGCCCACCACCACTATGGGCAGCATTAGTCTGCTTACTCCAACACAGGACTGTGTTGCACACACTGTTATCTACATGTGCACACCATACGTGCATATGTGTGGTGTGTTATTGGACAGTCAGATGTTCTTTTTTTTTTTTTTCCTGAAAGTTTTAAATCCGATTATTAGGCAGTGACAAAAAATAAATAAAACATCTTTTCTCCCACATAAAGTTCTATCATGTACACTCGGCATCTAAAATAGTGCAGCAGCCTGATGTCTGCTCTGGGTATATAGACACTTTCAAAGGGGGATTTTCCTTGTCATGTGTGGAGGAACTGTAGCTTGTAGCCATATAATCCCATTTTTATTCAGAAAAACAAAATGCAACTAAGTGTAAAGGCTGTTGTAAAAAACTCCCACTTTGGTTGAAGGAACACACAAGCAGATATTTCAGGATTGTGATTTAATACAGATTTATCAAATAGACAAAACCAAGAAATAAATAAACTGATATAAATAAAAACAAATAAAGATAACTGATAGTCTGTTTGGACAACATTCATTTAAATTAATTTATACTTTAAACAACAACTAACTAGCATTTGGAGAATTGGTAGAGTGACTGAGAAACAGATGCTGCATTTTCATATTTGTCTATTAAAAAAAAGCCCTAATTTAAAAAAAAATGCATATTTTGTTAGATTTTATTAGACTTGAGTTAGACCATAAACTGATCAGGACAATGAAAATTTTTTTTTTTTATATATATACATATATTTTAGAGTATGACAATTTTTTTATTTATATTGAGTTCTTGACTGACTTTTAATAATTAATAATAATTAATTTAGTGCAATTGCAATGTTGTAATTTGGCACCTGTTAGCTGTGGAAGTTCATTATTAATAACTGAAAACACAACAAACACTCACCTAACACCACAAATATCCTCCACCCACACTAGCCTGTATGGTGTAATGAGCATATAAGCAGCCAGAGGCCCGGCGAGGTTCTGAAACAGATCAGAGACAATCCTGATGCTTTTAGAGATGAGATGCTCTGAATGCATGTCTCCCATTATTGGACAGCCAAACGATGCAGAGCACAACCCCATATTAATCCTAATCGCTTCAATGTATTCACCTGCACATTCTGAATTATGAAACCAGGATGTATTTATAGCCATTTTTCATGCCATTTAATACCATGAAAATGAGCAGGGATGCTGGGAGCTTCAGTAAACACCCGTGTGATCAAAGAGTGACACGCCATGTGTATTATAACCAGGAGAAAGTACAAGTACGAGTGTGTGTATGTGTGTGACTGCAAGTTTATACAAGAGTGCCTGTGGTCTTGTGAGAGGCCATCTGTATGCGTTTGAAGTGTTTATGCATTTCAGTGTGTGTATGCCTGGATGAGACTGGTGATAAGTGATAAGGGTCATGGAGAGTGACGGGGTGGACAGCCGGCAGGAGTGTGTCAGTGCTCAACAGGTTGAAATCTGGGTTATCTGACAGGGATTGTAGCTCACACACAGGACACAGCTGCTGCTAAAGGAAACAAATCCAGAGTAGCAGGCCGTGGCTATCCCACAAAAACTGTAGCAGCCTGTTAGACTATTTTTTTCTTTCTCTCTAAGAACAGAATATGAAGACTGATACCAGATCTCTGTTCATTTTCTGATACTGGCAGGAGCTGGTTAGTTTGGTACTGAATCTGCTATTAATATCACTTACCAAAACATCTTTTTTACAGTGTCTTATTTACTCAGTCTTCATGAAATAGTAAATATAGAAAGAACATTTTGGAGCTTTACAGTGTTAGACTACAGGGATTTAGATTTACTCGCAGGCAAAAAGTAATCCTGCATGCAAAGCAGCTGGATGGCGTAGTTGTAAGATTGAGTCGCAAGTTCCATTCCCGCCTGTCAGTGGTGTCCACTAAGGGTCCAGGCTAGACCCCCCATGCTAAAAAACCAAGCCCTGAGATGGCACAGCCACGTCTGCAGCCTGTCTGCTCGGACACAAGCATGTCACTGCATGTTGTGCTGCATATGATTGTGTATGTGACGAATAAAGGTTGTTTGTTTTTGTATAAAACAACACATTTCCTCGGGTTTTAATGATGGCAGACTTTATTGTTTTTCCCTTGAGCACTCATAAATGTGTGTTGTCATTTACTCCTAAAGCAGCACCACTGCCTCATGCACCATCCAGCGGTAAGCATAACCTTTAGCATTCCTTCTTACTCCCCACGCAGCTATTGCATTATGTTGCATTAAATTGCATCAGCTCATACCTTAAAAACTGGAATAGTTAAAGTACATTACCTTTGCACTTCTGTGTGAATTGTAAAGGTAAAAAAGTGAAAAAGTCACAAGTTTTTGTCAACACTTTGCTCAGGAAAAGAGATCCCCTACCTGCAGCGATCGGGCCAACTCGAGTGATTCTGATGAAACTGATGCGGTGATGACAATCATCTGAGGCTCAAAGAAGTGGTGATAGTATTTTGTAATCCAATTTGAATAATGCGATTAAGAATCAAACATTAGATTGTAATGCAAAAATTAGTCAGTATTATCTTTAATAATGTGATGGATATTATGTGAAGAGTGACTTGTAAAAAGGCACTGGTCCCTGTGCCTGCCCGGTCAGCCCAGCGTGGCCACAAATGTTTGTGTTGGTTTTGCCTTTCTCTCCCCTCTCTCGCTCCTGTCACTCTGCCTGGGCGGAGCTCCGCCCTTGGGCCACGCACCTGCAGCTGATCACCGGTGATTCCTCACTATTGTTTGCTGGCTCTTCATAAGGCAGGGCCGCTGAGCTACTTCCTGTATTTGCTTCGGAATAACCCTCGTCTCTCTGCACAGATCTCCCGGACCCGTCATGAACCATGACACCAGACCTCTGAGTGTACCTGTGCGGCTCGGAGAGTTGTGTATTTGAGAGGAGCGAAGCGTGCGTGAAGATTCCGTGTCTCCCTGCCCCTGTGGACCCTGGATTCCCCCCACGTGTATAGTGCACCCGGTGTGGATTAATAAAGTACTGTTAATTGTATTTCTCACTCTGCGCCTGAGTCCGTTCCGTCCGCCCTGACAAATACTTAAACAGAAATTCAACTATTACATTACTAATGCCAAAAATTGTTTAATATTTGTACCCGCGCAAATGTCTCACGTTTTATCTCAGCTCAGCACTTTAAACTACATTTAATCACTTAAATAAAAACGGATGCACTGTACATGCAATCATGTGCATACATTCAATTCTTGCTTTTAATAAGGAATAAATAGAATATTTGCTCCTTTTTACTTATTTTTGTAGTGCAAATGTCACAATATATTTAGTCCGTGTTCTTGAGTATGACTGCTGTGTGTGGCATTAAAATTCAAGTGATTTTGTACCTGGCTGTCCAGAGAAACAAACAGGCTGGAGGCTATTTTTCTTCCATTGCTGCGGTTTTACTAGGCTTAAGCAGATATCCTCAATAAGTAGTGGTTCGTATGTGTGAGTGAGAGAGAGAGAGAGAGAATGGTTGAGCTTAATCCAACAAGCAGACTCACGGGGGAAAGCAATATATCACAGTTGGTCAACTTCAGTCAGACAAGATCTGCCAAGCAACAGAAAAATCCTGCCTGACATCAGCAACAGGCAGTTATCTGTAAAAGTGCAACAGGTACAACAAACCAAGAATAAGTCCCATTCTGCAGCAGCAAGGCATCATAAACAACCTGGCAAAGCTAAATGCCCTCTATATATCCTGGGGAGCTAATGAGCAAGCGAGCAGCAGCTGTGCAGGCAGGTGGCTGATCACAAGAGCAGTCAGGTGATTTAACGGAGGCAGGGAAGCTCTGAATGCCTACTGGCAGGTATAGCATGGATGGGTCTTAAAAATAACGTCAGTGTGTCAGGGGCTGAATCCTCCTGGGTTCTTCAGTGGCAAGCATCAGCATGTAGCTACAGCGTTTTTAAAGAAGACTAACTGAGGGTCTGTTTTTTGTTTGTTTTATGCTGGTTTGTTGAATTGAAAGGACATGGTCGTAGTGTCACTCAACAGCGGTTACATGATTCTCAGCGAATGAAGTTGGCAAATATTAAACAAAACTGCACACCTTTACCTTCATGCATGCACCCAGGACTCCAGAAGTAGTAGATCTGACACAATAATAAAATCTGGAATATCAACACAATGTTTCCAGGTTTTCTTATTCACTTTGATATTAATATATGAAGATATTACATAGGCTGTTAATGTTTGCCCTATCTCGCAGTGCTAAAAAATCATCTTCGAAATTCTTAAATTTACATCTGACTGTACAGTGACTGTTGGGCCATAATGATGGATCTGCTAACTCCTTTCTGTGAATCCACCTTTCCTGCCAGCTAACACTAGCTGTGCAGTAGCTTTGCAAACCCTCTGCAGCTCTTCTTTCATATTATGTCTGACTCATTCTGTTGTTATTATTCTCTCTGTTGTCTTTTGTTCCTTTGAGAACAGAGCCATACTGCCGTATATAAATCAGTGCAAATAAAAATAACATATCTTCTTATTAGCATTATATTCATAACTTCAGGTGGTCATTCACTTGTAGTTATTTTGAACATGCACATAGAACGTATCTTTCATTTGCTTCAGGCGTTTGCCAGATACATCTGGTAAACAGTTTACAGTAATAGACATTTTTGGAAATATACTTTCTCCCTGTCATGCATACCATGAAATATGGAAGGACTGTTCCAGGACAATGAATAATCTGATACATGAGTCTTTGTACAACAGTAATCTTTCATTTTCCTTTCTGCTGTTTCTGCAGTTTAAATAAACGAGTAACTTGTTAATTGTTAGAGTTAAAGATTCTGGGACGCTGCTTGTATTACCTGTGACCAGAGCCACTCTGCTCAGTAACCAAATCCCCTAAGGCCAATAAAAGAAAACAGCAGGTCTATGTATAGCTGTTCCTGGAACTGCGCTCTTCTGGACAGAGATCTCAGATGTTGTTCCTGGGATCTGCTGGAGCCACTCGCCTGGTTTAGGGGTTACTGCACCGAGCGGTCTGATTATTACTGGGACCACTGTTACCTTCACCCTCCACATCTTCTCGAGCTCTTCTCTGAGCTCTTGGTATTTCTCAAGCTTGTACTTGAGAAATAGATCTTGTACTTAGAGCTTGTTCCTGTGCTGCCATGATTAGTGCCTCTGTGCTGTCTTTCAGTCCACCTTTGTCCACCCACTAGTAGGATTTCTGGGTGTCAGCCACTTCCTCTATATGCCGGTGCACATCCCTTGCAGGGGCCTGTCCTTCCATGATGGTTCTTCTCCTTGTTCCTCGTCTTTCTTGGGTTTCTGCTGCCTGACTTATTCACTAAGCACATGGTCAGTTGTGGCCATCTTCCAGATGTACTCATGGATGGTACCTGATCACCCTCAGGGTGTAGGTGTTGATAGCCCGGATCTTGTTCTTTCCATTCAGCTGACTCCTCAGGACTTGCCTGACCCGCAGGTACTTTGTGATTGCAGCTTTCCTAGCGGCCTCTTTGTGATTCCCATTTGCCTGTGGGACTTCCAGGTACTGTGTGTGTGTATATAAATATATATATGTATGTGTGTGTGTGGGGGGGGGGGGGGGTGGGTGGGGGGAAAAAAAA
>VOQK01009139.1:11374-25686 GCA_015052645.1 Benitochromis conjunctus | reverse complement strand
TTGACAAAAGCGATTGAAATGAGTTGAATATGCACATTATTTCCTAGCTCACCAGTTCACGGCTGTGTTTGTATTGGTTCAGGGCCATTCTTACTGTGTGCTGCTCCAAGTGAATATTAGATGCTGGAATTAATGTTCACTTCATTCTGGTTAATAAGTAGGAAGCTCTGTTTGTCATCATGTGCGTCTGCATGCGTACATGAGAGAGAGAGGGGAGGGGAGAGGGAAGCGTTTATGGTGATGAGAGTGCATGCACACCGCCCTCTTGGGGGTTGTTAACATGTTTACATCCGACCTAAGTCACTGCTCTTTTTTCTCCTTCAATTGACTTATTGATTCACTCTTAATTATGTAACAATTTCAGTTTAAAAATAGACCTTCATAGATAGACCACAGTCAGTGCATTCTGTCATTATAGCCTACCCGGCTCAGGACATCTATGCCACAGTATTAGGGGGCAGCTAAATGGGATTAACAGCAATTCAACGACCCCTTTGCTGTTCACTCTTTCAGTCCCTCTGAGATCAATAATTTAGGCTCCACATGATTGTTTTCTCTCTTTAAACACAAGAAATAGCTGAAAATCACATTTTTTGCCTTATTTATCTGTTGTTTACTATCTCGTGCATCTGTGTGTATGCTTTTGTGTGTGCCCATAATAATGTCATTCCATGTTAACCTTGTTTAGGGGTTTTAACCATGTAGGCTTTAACTGAACCTCAGCTCCATATGCTCTGTGAGACACAGTAAGAAGCTGATACTCTTGCACTTCCAGAATAACAACAGAGCGCGCGCTCCACCAGTAATGTTTTAATATTCAACATTTTAGCCTTAAGAACTCTGCACACACTGTGCCGATTACTCTGAGGCACAGGTTAACTCATGCTGCACGTTTTAATCGTTCTCTCCGTTACCAGAACCTGTGATTGCTCTGGTCCACACAGTCGAAGAACTTGGGTTAGCTTTCGTAAATGTGCCAAAGCTACTTCACCTGGAGGTGACAGGGGGGTCTTCTTCTAATAACCTGTGCATGTGTAAGCTAGGTACCACACCATGAATGCTGTCTATCATTACACCCCTAACCGTGATCTGTCCCTAGCTGTGCACCTGTGCTGGTGGATAAAGCAGAGTACAGCCATGCTGAGCAAATCTGAGATGTCTGATTACATGTCCACTTGTTAAGAGAGGGGAAAAACAGGCACGGGAGTAGACAGCAGAGGAGGGCACAGTCCTTCCCTGACTCATCACGGACATCATAGACAGTTAAGCTGCAGTTGTTGGCATTTTACTTTAATCCTCTGACAAAATGCACAGAAAACAGCTTATGTTAATGCAACATATAACCTAAAAGATACAGGTGAATGCACACTTATGTTAGCTAAGTCTGTCTGTTAATGTTATGAAGCAGTGCATGTTCACAATAGGTCAGTTTCTATTTATGTCTGAGCCCGCACCCACACTCGGCTCTGCTTCGCGCCTTCCCCTTTATCCTCTCAGTGATGTTAACCTCCACGTCTGTTCAACGTCACAGGACAGCCACAGGGGAGGTTGGGCGAGGGAGGGAGAGAGGGAGAGGGGATGAAAGGGAAGGGATGAGGAGACAAAAAGGAGCTGGTGTTGGAAAGAGCACAGGAGAACAAGGAGAGAGGGGAAGGGACAGAAAAGGGGGCACAGTTCCAAGTGTGACCTAAGCAGTTCCCCTGGTCACCTCCTGCTGTTGTGGAGTTTCATTTTACTCACATCCATTAATCCCTGGCTCTGTTTTCCTCTCATCCATTTGACATCTCCTCCCTCTTTCCTTTACACCATGAACCAGCTATTTGGCTTAAAAGCCTTCAGTTTCTCGCTGCACTCCTCATCCTCCTCACCTCGTTTTATTTCCCACGTCGGCTTTCTCTCTGCTTTGTGATGTGAAAGCTCAGTTTCACTTCTACACAGCAACTCTCCTCTGCAGTCTCCCCAGCACCATAATAACGTGTGATTCAAATACTGTTGTTCTTTATCTGACACTGACCCTTTTTCTGCTGAGCTTCTCTCAGTTTGAGCAGTACAGCCTGAACATCTTACGTCACCCTAAGGGTAATGAAAACTGTATCATCCAAGTGCGTCTTGCAGATACTGGGAAAACTGGAAACAGAGCCCCGTCTGGGACACACATGTGAAAAAGGCTTACAATGAACAATAAAGAAAAATACAGTGAGATTATTGCTAAACAGCTGGATTAATATAATTTATAGATCATTCTCATGGATTTCGCATGTTGCTTATTGCATTAAAGGGGTTTTGTGACAGTATAGAAGTATGACATGTACTTCAGTTTCTGTGAGAAACTATAGTCTGAAAAAAAATAAAGAACATGCATTCACCAGCCACTTTATTAAGTACACCTTGCAAACACTGGGTTGGAGCGCTGTTGCTTTGAGAATCACTTTAATCCTTTGTGACATAGATTCAACAATGTGTGGAAACATTTCTCAGAGATTTTGGTCCAAAGTGACACGATAGCATCACACAGTTGCTCCAGATTTAGTGCTGCATATCCATCATGTTAATCTCCAGTTCCACCACATCATAAAAGTGCTCTATTGGATTGAGATCTGGCGACCGTGGAGGCCATTTCAGTACAGTGAACATTGTTATATCCAAGAAACCCATTGATCTAGGTTTTGTGGCGTCGTGTGTCATCCTTCTGGAAGCAGCCAGCAGAAGATCGTCATACTGAGGTCATAAAAGGATGGACAGTTGTGAGCAACAATGCTCAGGCAGGCTGTGGTCTTTAAATGATGCTCAGTTGGTACTAAGAGGCCCTAAGAAAGTATCCTTGGCACCAGCAGCAGCTTGAACTGTTGAAACAGTGCAGGATGGATCCATGTGTTCATGTTGTTTATGCCAGATTCTGAGCCTGCCAACTAAAAATCAAGACTCACACGATCAGGCAACTTCTATTGTCCATGTAAACTGTAGCCTCAGTTTCTCGCTCTTACCTGGTCTTCTTCTGCTAGAGCCCATCTACTTCATGATTTAACATGTCATGCATTCAGAGATGAATGGTTATTTAATACTGTTACTGTTGTTGTCTCCTATCGGCTCAAACAGCCTGATCATTCTCCTCTGACCTCTGACATCAGTATAAGTATAATAAGCTTTTCAGCCAGAGAACTGCTGCTCACCGAAGATTTTCTCTTTTTCACACTATTCTCTGTAAACTGCAGACATGGTTGCATGAGGAAAGTAGATAAACAGTTTCTGAAATACTCAGACCAGTCTATCTGACACCATCAACCATGACACATTTATTGGAGATTTGAATTTCAGGAGCGGGGCCACGCCTCCAAACACGCTCCTTCCGGTTCTCATCTATATCGGTTCCCCCAGTTCTACAAGCCCTTCGTTCTCGTTTACATGCCCCACCCTCCGTCCCCTTTTCTGTTCTTTAACTTCATCACTTCTCATTAGTACATGAGGATCTGCCAGGCCCGGGAGCCGCCGCCAATCCCCTTCGAGGCCTTCCCCAAACCGCAGCTCGATTCATGTTCAGGCCGTTCACCTTTACCTACTAAAACGCTGTCAAACCTAAAATGAGGACGTGGGCCCAGCGAGTGAAAAGTCACTTAAATCAGCTTCCTTCCACATTTTGCTTTTTTCCTTAAATTTAAAAGTTTACATTTCATTAGAGTTGCTGCCATGTGATTGGCTGATTGGACATGTGTGTTAACAACCAGTTGAACAGGCGTACCTAATAAGATGTCTGTAGACTGTAGAAGCAGCTTAAATTTGAATAACTCGTATACAGTGTTCACTATTGTAAAAATAAATCTTCTATTTTATTCCACTGCGTTTATATGCAAGCTAAAGTAACCAGATACACTCCAGGTTCCACAAGATGGAAAAAACAAGCTGAACCTCAGGAGCTACTTGTATTGCGAATACAGAAGAATATTTTTGGAAGAGTCTTGCTTATTGTGGTGACACAATTTATTGCTACAGTTTCAATAGAATATTAAAATAATGTACTTAATTTGTTCATTTGTTCATCTCAAGAGGAGCTGGTATGTGAGTGTTAGTTATATTTGTAGTGAGCCATGCTAACTAAGAATCCATTCATTATATAAGTAAGTAACATTTTATTCATATAGCATCTTTCTAGACAAAAGATAACAAAGTGCTTCACACAGAGATAACAGGGTATAAAAGAAAAACAGTTATAAACAATATAAATCTTCAATGAAAGTGAAAAATACAGTCTCAAATTCATTTTATATTTTATATTTTTAGAAATTAAGTTATATTTAATGGACTGTTTTATTAAACTGAATAAGAGTTATGTATATTTTATAAAAGAAATAACTCTGTATAACTGGAACATGGCTTTAATTCAGTCAGCCAGCTGATGGATCAGCCAGCTGCCGTCTACTAATCCATGTGAAAAATCTCGCTGTTTAAGTTACTTATGCCTGCCCAGATTTGCTCTGAATCCACCCTAACCCCAGCTCCACCTTTTCACACTCTATCTGACAAAATCAATGTCAGCTGAGTTGTCATTGATGCTTATTCTCTTCTAAACGGAGGTCTCGGCGGTGCTCGCCCTACTGTTAGCTTTTCACGTGTGCACACAGAAGGGCATGGAGGTGTTCTCTCACACAACAGCGCCAAACCATCACGCATAAATTACTGCAATTTAAATTAATACACTTTTATTGTGGTCCTGACTTAAGTAGAGCCTAAATCTGGGACATCACTGCAAAATCAAGTTTAGTACTTATTTAGTATCAAATTTAGTATTCCTGTATTAGTATTTCTGCTGTAGAAATATAGATGCTACTGTATACAAGCTGTCTTTTATGTATCTTTATGTCTACAGTGTTTCTTCAACATGTGCTTTGTTGGGGTCTGTGCAAAGCAGTATAGCTATGCCCTGAGGCCGAATAAGAGCCATCAGGAGGCTTCACATCAGTGACTCAGTTTCCCACTGGTAGCTGGCTTAAGAGCAGAGCAGCTGCTGTGACTGGCACACGAAGGACAATGTCCAGAGAAATATATAAGACTCGGACAGACATCACAGAGAGACAGGCAGTGTACTGTGAAAATCAATACAAGCCAGAAATACTGCGTAGCCACAGTCACGGACATGCAAAGCATCTAGTCAGCAAACAACAACAAAAATCCCCAAAACTGATCTGCATCTTGGGAGATTGTAATAAGAAGGATGAAAGCAAAAGAAAAAGAAATACCATAAAGTTATAAATGAGTGTTGGTACTGCCAACAAGAACAAATACACTGTTCGGGTAATAATATAACTTTGTGCTAATAGGATTTGGTGCAGTATTTTCCTGCCAAGATTACACATCTCATTTGGAGTACATGAACATTTTATCAACAAATAAACATGTTGAGTTTGACTGTACTAATAAGATTTTAGAGGCCCTGTGGAAGTTAGCGCCTGCAAAGATCTGAGGCGTTTTGGCTGCGCAGCTAAGTGATCGCAGTGGGGTAGAGAGAGAGGAGGAGAGATTTCTGAATATTTATAAAGCGTAATTCATCCTGCGTTCAACACTCCTTCCCAAAAGGATGCTTGCTTTCAGAAACGCTAAACAAAAACAGGCCCGAAGCCGCCATCGTCTCACACAAGCTTTAGCACCTGTATTTCTGCACCATCCTTTATCTTCACTGACTGTGTGCCGGTATCATGCTCATGTATGTGGATACAGGGTTACGTGGCAGCTGAGTAAAGTGACTGTCTAATAAAAGGATGAGAGGATTACATTACATGATGAATGACTCCCGTCTGTTCGTATTCTTGTAAGTCCTGGTCATCTGGACTGTTGCATCATAAACCCAATTTAATCACTCCAAAATACTACGAAATGATTGGAGGAAGACCAACACTGTCCTAACGGGCCGCTGTTAATAATATGCTGCAACCTGACACAACTTTTACATAACCATTCCTAACATTATGAAAGATGTCTGAAATGAGAATTGGAGGGACTCAAATAACAATTTTAAGAAGAGGGTTTTCCTGATAGGACAAGATGTAAAGTTGAAACAGCGAAAGCCTTTCTTCACAAACCACAATATAAACGTCATGCAGAATTAGACTGTGGATCCTCACCACTTGCCATCTACTCTCAGTTGGCTGAAATGTGTCTTTACACATGTCTTCAGAAGCAAGGAGGTCCTGCTGAGAGCTTGAGGGCTTGTCGGGGGCTGGGGTATGGCCTTGCAGCTTACAGTACCCGCACTTGTTAAAACCTGCTCGCACCAGCATAGATATGTATGTGTATTCTCTTTATTTCCTCTCACAGTAGAGGACATGTTAATCATCCGTCTCCTGTTACAGGACGTGAAACCAATCAGGCTAATGTGCCGTTAGCGAAGGCAACTTCTGAGTGACATATGAGGTTGGCGGGGGTCGCCGGTAGCCTCTCACACTGGACCGGGATAATGAGACTGTCCCGCTGTCAAGCATCTGTGGCCCTGCTCTAGTTTCCTTCAACACACACTTCAGGCCAAACAAACAAGCACACACACACACACACACACACACACAAGGAAGGACTTTAGCAGTAGTGTGTGTGAGCGAGAGAGTAACCTGGAGGGGCTGAGAGGCCTGGGTCTGCGTGGATGTGTCTCAATGTGAATGTGTACTTTTGGCAGCTGAGAGATTAACCGCATTCATCTTCATTTGTCGGCTGGCGTTTGCTGCGTTACCTGCTGGAACAGCGATGCTCTACTTCCCCCTGAGACTCAGACCACCGATGTGATCCTGTAAACTGAAGCAGACAAAGCTCTCATTTCAGATCTCATTTTCTTTCTCCTCTCTCTTTCCTTCTGCTCTGTATTCTGCTTAGCACCCTCCCCGACTGTCCCACATGTACACATGCCAGGCTTTGTCTCACTGTGACATTTGACAAATAGCATAACAGTCTGCAGTCTCTGTCCTTTGCACTTTGAATGATGATATTCACATCAGCGATCATGTTTTTATAGAGCAGCTGTCAGAAATGCACACGTACACATGCATGGTCTGCAGCCGCAGTTGTGCAAGTTTCCTTTTCCTGTGTAAAAATGAGCCTCTTTTGACACTAAACTAATGACTTATTGAATACGTCATTATTTTCCCATATGATATCATCAGGGTTGGGAAAATTAAAATCGACTGCCCTACTTTATCACCACTCCTTTTTGTGCAAACGAGTGTAGCAGTAATAAAAGAGGAGTGAAACACTTAGAGGAAAATGCTCCCATCCTTTCAGGTGTCTCAGCTCGAGGCTGAAGTGTGCCAGAGGTGGGTGGGATTTAGAAAGGTGGCAGTGAACAGCAGTGTCACGGCCGAGACTATAACAGAGTCCTCGCTGATGTGTGACATGTTAAAACAAGTGTATGTTAACAGGCATTTTTTTGTAGGTATGTTTGAGTACAGGAGCAATGAAAAGCCACAATCTATTACTGCTGTGAGTGAAAGATGAGCGAAACGATATCAGACAGGAACACTTGTGTATTTCAGATGCCACCCTGAATTAGGCGGTTGAAGATTACGTGGTGAAACTGAAAACAGTTGCCTCAGAAAATGAATTCATGAGTGAAAAACACAATAGCAGCACTATTTTTCTGAGACTGAATAAAATGAGTAGACACAGCGGGCACAGAAGCAGACTGAGGGTAAACCACCAGGTAGATTAGAAATGCATGAGCGGTGACAGTTTCCTTTTTCTGCAGTGTTTGAATGTGTGTGCGTGCCGGCATTGCTGCAAGCTTTTTTTGTTAAAGAAGACAACAAACACAAATCCTTCTTTGACACTCTCTGCCAGACTGTAAGGTGTGCTTAATGATTGTGAAAGGATTCATTTTTCAACCCAAATCATGACCTACAGCTTTAGTTGCCTGAAGAAGGCGAGCTTCTTCCGAGAGGAGTATGGCATCTAAAAGTACTCATTCCTCTCACTGTTACCAAGCTAATCAAGGTAAACCTGTCCAAGGAACTAAGTCTAAAAATAGCAATGCCATATAACACGGACAAAGGAAGTTTGAACTCATGATGAGTAATAAAGTCTCTAATTATTATTATCGTGAAACATTTACAGCAATGGAACAAATTAACCTGATGTAGTAGCTGTAATAGAAGCTCAGGTTATGTCAGGATCACAGCCATAAGAATTTAGGCTAATGGTGAGCTGTAGTATCATTTTTATATTTATATATTAGTGAATGCAGCTGACAATTGAGCCCTGGTCAGTTTATCACATAGCACATTCCCAGAGACGTTCAGTGGAGCTCAGAGTGTATTTGGTGAGTCACTTTTTCCTGCTGGACCAGAAGTTTTGCTCACTCGCCAAATCACAATTCACAACCTGACCACACCCGTAAACAAATCAGTATTCATGAATGCAGCTGGGAAGCCGTCCTGCAGTTTCACTGGAAAGTCTCAGTCCGTTTGTTAGCTGCCCACTGCTTCACTGAGTGAATGGGTTAAATGCAGAGAGAAAATCTCGTTGCCTTGTACTGTGACAGTGTGCAATGACAATAAAGTTCAATTCTTCTTCTTCTTCATTTCACACAACTTCATTTTCTTTCTTTTTTTGCAGTAGCTACAGGGATGTCCATCAGATTTTAGTTGGACTTTCTGATTTTGAACTTTATTTGTGTTTAAAACTGCATTAAAAAAATGTCCTTCATGTTTTTATATACAGTAATAAGGGCAGACAGGTTTTAATATATCTTGTGTGGTTTATATTTATATTAGATACTTCATTTATCTTTCATAACTGCATATATGCAGTTATGGAAGATAACTGCTCTCTACCTTTTGTGGCTCGTTTCAATCCTGTGCATATTGCAAACTGACAATGAAGTTGACAGAATCAGACTCAGAGAGACTTTATTTATCCCCAAGGGCCAATTAGGATACAATCTGAGCAGCATGACGTTGAAGGTAAGGACAGGGCATAAACAGGCAATAAGAATGAGATAATAAATGCACAAAAGAAATACACAAAATATACAGTATATGACTTTAACTGTGATTTGTTGTTCTTGAAAGGTTTGTAGTTCTTCCCCCTATTTTGTGGAGCCAAAGCCAGCATGTCTCATATTGCTACAACAAAAAGGGTATTTTGGCCACAGAATATCAGAAGATACCAGATGCAGTAATGACTAAAGGTAACATCTTTATTATAAGATAAATAGAAACTTAAAATAAATTGAGTTGTGTTTGTTTTTTTGGAACAGGCAAAACGCATGACGTTAAAAAGCCAAACAGGCTCTTTTTTCTTGGCTTGATACCCAGTAGTATGCTCATGACACCAAAATGCTTGCAACGCCATTGACTCACGCCTGCACTCCTACAACATCTGTGTTGAATAATCACAATAGAGAGACAAGAAGGATGCCATCTCCTTGCTGATGTTGAAGCTGGCTCGGTTGCATCTATTTGATTACTTTCATTCTGTTCTTTCCCGTGTTCAATATTCATGGTAGGCAAGGCATTTGCATTGATACCATGGAGTATGGATGCTCCGTGAAAGCAAAAGAGAGACGACCGACCTTTCACCGGCACATGAGAATGGATAAAAAAAGAAGATAATAAAGGGCGTTTCAAATACTGAGTTAAAAGAGAAACAGTCCCTGTCTTTGTATCAGCCACGTTTTTTGTGTTGCTTTTTTTTCTCCATTCGCATCTGCCATCTGAATTCAAATCATTGCACGGTACTTAGAGGAAATATGTCAGAGTAATGGGAAACACAGTTAAGCTGTAAAGAAACTGCTTGGTGTGTGTGTGCCTGAGAGATGGAGAAATAAGAGAAAGGCAGGGACGTTTGCTAGGAAGAAGGTGGAGATTGGTTTCACCTGCACTACAGAGTTTAGATAAGCTCCAGCAGCAGGGAGCTGACGAAGCAGCACAAAGGAAACAGGATGCAGGTTCAACTCAGCACTTCAAAGAGAACTTAAGAGTTCCAGAAACTTCAAATCTTTGATTCACCGCAGCAATACACACTGTATAATGTAGTGAAAGGCGAATGTCACCAGCATTCCTGCCATATCACACTGTGAAGAGAAGACTGCACTCGTTCAGATGAGAAACTATAATTCATCCTCTGATTTTATAGTGATTGTGAAAAAATAAGACTGGCAAACATCTCTGCAAATCCAAGAACATTTAAGTTCATTTTAACAACAACACATTTGCAGGATTGTGAGCTCCATGTGAACTGCAACTGGAACTAAATGTACTTGGAGGTAAAAATGGACCAAACCAATGCTGCTGATAAACATGAGAAAAGACTGAACTTATCGTTAAATAGATTTACTCCTGTTCATTTGTCACCTAGAAATTTGCCATTTACCAATATTTACAGTCAGTGTCTTAGATTTAGTGCTAAATGCTGCATGTGTTACTGCATGACATGTTAGCATGCTAATGCATGCAAGCTATGAATTTACCATATTCAGTATCCGGGTTTGAAGCTACAATGAGCTATTTGCTAAAAACAATACCTGAGCTTGGAATTATTTAAAGATTCGAAGGATTTGGGGCTTAAAACCAAAGCAATGAACAATTTGGAGCTTGATGCAGTCACTAAAGTTATAACAATGAATGCAGGATCACTACATTTTACCTTTTTAAAAATGCTTTTTTTGTAGTACTGAAATAAAGCATTTCTATTCTCATAAATACCAAATATCATACACACAGAGACAGCCTACACTGTACCTGAATCTTATTGTGTCGACCTTACCTGTTTGGTTGACCCATCTGCAACTGTTTTGTTGCACTTCAGTCATTTCTTTTCTTTTAAGTAACCCATTTATTTGTTCCCTTCATGCACTCAATCTCAGCTTCAGATGAGGGAAAAAAAAACCTGACAGGTACTGCATAATAATATGTTACATGTACTGTTTGAGAATATTGTTAATAAACAGGGTAAATGATTCAGCTCTGCCTGCGTCACTGAGTGACTCATGAAGAATTGTCACTTCATGTCTGCAGTGAGTCTGGAGCACCTGTGGCTCACAGTATCTGTGTTTAAAGAGCAGCCTGAGGTAGGAAAAGCAAAGAAGGAAGCCAGACGTGAAAACACAAAGGATAACAACTGTTTTGTGTAAAGCTGGAATCACACGCGTGGATTTAAAAGCAGCTTTTCTAAAGGAAAGCTTAACCACGATAAGAAAGAAAGACATATACAACTAGCAAGTATTACAATTCCTGTCATGTAGAAAGGTTTAAATGCTTACGCTACAGTACCTGGCAACATTACAAAAACCTGAGACATGTTGTCATTTACTCAGATTATGGGCTTTCTGCTAAAGTGCACAGTGTTTCTGTTTCAGTAAGTGGTCTGCAGAAAATCAATCATGCAGGTGTTTAAAATGCTTCGTGGGTTATTAAATCTTTGCCGTCTTATAGAAAGGTCCTATCTGAGCTTGTACTTTAAGCCACTGGTGGCCTTTTGCATGACATTTTAGTTCATTAAAAATATTTTGTTATTAGCACTAGTGCACTTCTGAAATGTTTAAGCTGCCTTTCACACAAAGTTCAAGGTTTCGGTTCCTCTGCTTACACTCTTTTAGAAGAAAATCATGCTTCTGCTGAACTCCCAATACAGGTTTGGGCAGTTCTCGTATTTACCTTTTCCTCTAACCCCACCTCTATTCTCTGCCCACTTCCTGATCACCTTTGCCTGTTTAGAGGTGAGCAGGTTCTGGGCTCACATGAGAAATCCTCTCCACTTTGGACTCGTTCCATATTTCACAAAGTGCAGCAGCAGGATAAAATCTCTCTCTTTCTACTTGAAGACTGTCAGCCAGTCGCCGGATAGCTTGACTTGGACAAAGTCCTCTTTACGGAGTCATTTCACTCTCCTGTCCTTCCCCTCCACCGCCTCTCTGAATGGTTTAAAGTTACACTGCCTGCCAGACTTTACCTGTCCAGGTGAACTGCACTGTCGAAAGTGAATGTTGCTAATGAAGCCATGTAAGTATAGTTTCCTATTCTACATTTTATTAGCGTCTGTTACTTATCTTAAATGCTATGTGACACAGAACATCGTGCCAGCAGTTATTACTGCGCCGGTGTTTGCATGGAAAGAATTTGCATTAAATTTGTATGTTTGATTTTACATGCGAGTGTAGCGTATGTCGACTTTCTCTTACCTATGTGCGCCGGTGTTAAGTACACTCTGTGCTGACCCACTCAGCCATTCAGATACAAGTGACGCTTCATGGAGTTTCACATCTGGCTTCAGCTGTTTTCCCAGACTGAGGTGTCAGGTCTGGCTCAGACTCAATGTTCAGGTTGCTGTGAACTCAGAGAGAGGCTCGAGTACACAAACATACACACCAGCCTAATGCAGAGATTAGTAAAAGCACAGAAATTATACTAAGATTTGATTTTACATCCCCTGTTTATTCTAAAAGGAACAAAATGTGCTGAAGATGTCAAAAATATTATGCTGTGTTACATTTCATGTGCAGTTCAATACTTTATAGATGATAGATAGATAGATAGATAGATAGATAGATAGATAGATAGATAGATAGATAGATAGATAGATAGATAGATAGATGTTTATCTGTGTGTGATTGCAAAACAGATGTTTGCATAAAGAGAAAAAATGTCTTGTTGGAATTTTTTTCAGGGACATGTCTGAACACTGCTGCCTGTGTTTGGTCTATGCTCTGTTCGTGGGATACAACACATAACTTTTGAGTCCAACCTGCCTTGTGCTACGTTACGCTTAGAGTCCTTGATTATCGACCTGTCAGCAGGTTATCTGGTTCTATTTAAATATTTTTATGATATGATGAATAACCCATTTGTTGATGAGCAACTTATTGTTTCTGCTCTCTGACTGGGTTTTCTCCCGACATGAGTCATAGATCAGTTTATGATCTTCGTGGTCTTGAAGCTCCACCTGTGGCAGGTGTTTTCCTCGTCAGTTACAGTAACACAGTGCTCTGATTTGACAGAGAGGTCATTATGTTGCAGCATGAACTAAACTTTGCTTTGCAGACACTCATACTTTGTCTGATTTGTCAGGCTTTGACTTTTACTCTGAGGGCGTGTTTTGTTTGGTCGATACAAAAATGGTTTGATGTCTCAGGAGTGGATATGTACATAGCAACAATCTAGGCTAGCTCAGAGTGGACAATGGGAATGCTGATGCAGAAATCACCTTATTAATGGCTTATTCCTCACAATCATTTGCTAAGAAAAGAAGCTGACTTGGCACGGTCTTCTCTCTTTATTAACTCATCAAGTCATTTCAGATCACAGGAGAGAAACCTGAGAATAAACAACCGTAGTTAAAGAAAATGCGCAGTCTGGAGCCCAGGCTATGTTAATTAAACACCTCTCTTTGCACTCAGTTGCATAAGGCCTAGACAGCCAACAATTGGCATAACTATAGTTCAAAGATGAAAAAAAGACTGTTGTATTTACCATGTAAACTTTTTTTTTCTTACTTTGTAGTCCAAACGGAAAGCCTTGAGCCTGACAGCCCCACCTTTCTCATTCTCTTTGGATACTGGCCGGTGTAGTCAATCATTAAACGTCAACAATATGTAGTCAAGGTTCAGTCAATTAGCTGTCATGAGTGATTTTGTTGTGAGGAAAGAGCAGAAGTCCCACAGGACTGTTGTGACAAAGTGAACTTATCACTTTGGAGATTAGGAAAGGATCCAGAGTGACCCGATGCTCCTCAGGCACGGGTGTGTCCACTGGATATGCCTGCATGTTAAGAAAAGAAAAAAAGGTGTGTAAAAGCATGAAATGTCTGCATGTCGATACATGTAACCGCACTGAGAATATCCCTGCTATTGTGCAGTGTTGTAAAGATGTTATCTGTGCACTTCAGGCTCAACTAAATTCTTGAGAAACAATAAGCACACCCAGTGGAAGACATCATCGATCTGTGGGAATAACCAAACAAGAGAGAATTGTTTTTAAAAGTTCAAAACTTCACAATCACAAACAGCACAAACAGGAAGTATACATCTCTTTTGTCCCGTCTCCCTCCCCTCACCCCCAACAGGTCGCGGCAGATCGCCGCCCCTCCCTGAGCCTGTTGCTTCTGGAGGTTTCTTCCTGTTAAAATGTAATTTTTCCTTCCCACTCTCACCGCACGCTGGATCATAGGTGGTCGTCTGATTGTCGGGATTTTCTCACTATAATTGTAGTATCTTTACTTTACATTGTAACGTTTCTTGAGGCGACTGTTGTGATTTGACACCATATAAATAAAACTGAACTGAACGTATTTCCAGAGAAAGAAAGGCCCCCATTAGTTGCCATTACTGTTTGGCTGAACGTTGT
>VOQK01009134.1:8542-22538 GCA_015052645.1 Benitochromis conjunctus | reverse complement strand
ATTATCTATATCTGTTTCTTGTATAACTGATATGTGTCTCACTCTTTTTAACTCTATCCTAATTTAACCATGCAGAAAAAGTGTTTTTTTAAGCTTTCTTTGCTTTTCGAGCCAACCAGAAAAGACTTTGAAGACATTACACAGTGTTTGTAGCTTTTTTGAGAACTATCTGTATTTATTTTTGTGTCCACCAACCATCCTTGGCGACACACTATCCTCTTTTTTCCTCCCTTAATCTCTTGTTCCCTCCTCCATCTCAATACCTCTTTTCTCTTTCTCCCTCTCGCTTGCTGAAACTCCACACCCACATTGCAGCCCTTTGCTATACTGCCCCTGTCTGCTCGCTTTTTTTTTAAGCTGATGAAATTGCCCCACCTTCCCCACTCCCTCACCCCTCTCTGTCTTTTGCTGACTGCGTCTGTTTTTCCTGCAACTCCAGGCTTTAACTTGTTCATTCATAACCTTTCCTTCTCCCTCTCTCTCCCATCCTCCTCCTCATATATCATTCCATCTCTCCCGCCAGTCTGCGAGCTGACTCACTTACAGTCAAGTCGGGAGGAAGGAAAATGAGCAGAGAGCTTTTGCAAGGGCAAGTAAGAAGTCTCTCACAGATGAATGGGTTTGAGTGAAGGCCCAGCCAGCAGGTATGAAGAAGTGACAGCTGAGAATAAAAGTCTCCTCACAGATATGTTTATACTGCAAAGGTCGTGGAGGTGATTTTTATTTGATTTCCTCCTCTTGCTCAAGTCTCTTTAACACAAAACTGCTTTTAGGGAGGTGAAACGATCAGAAAGAGAGTGCAGAGACCTCATCCCTATTGATTTGCTTGAGTGCAACTTCCTACAAGCTGGATGCAAATTTTCCACCATCCTCCACTTGAAACTGCCTCTGGAATATTACTGCACTGGAATTTAGCTGTGGACTAAGAATCACTAATTAAACTATAAAGAGAATAATAAATATGATCCAGCTTTTGGGCTCCTTGTAAAGTTTTTGCTTTTTGCCTTATTGGCCTCCGTTGTTGTTCTGTAAATTTGAGATGCATTTTTATTCACCGCTTCTTAACATCTGTCTCAAAAATGTTACCAAACCCAGAGTTTCTTTTAACATTTCTCTCTTGTAAGCTAGCACTGCCATCTCTGGTCCATGTTCTTGGTCAGCCTGTAACCCAGTTTTTGTCTCCACGCCTGGCATCCAACCAGCACAGATTTCACTTTGACCTTGCAGCCTTTCTTCAGCCCTCCAGTCTCTCCTGAGAATAATGCCTGGGGGTTTTCACCTAACTAGCATCATCAATCATTATTCCCATCCTGTCTGCTGCTGTAGCGGCTTTTGTCTGAATGTTTGGCAGATCCTCGGACACTAGCGGCAGATGGGCACGCTGGCACTCTCAGGTTGATGAGGAGCACAAAGAGAGACTACAGCAGCTCAGAAACTGCTCAGCTACATCAATGTTTCTGGAAGGGTCAGCGATTCTGCCAAATGTATAGTATTGTGCAAAAGTCTTGAGCTGCCCCTCATTTCTTTAAATTTTGAGAGGAAAACAGGAAATACGTGCAGCACTTTTATTGAAACATGCAAACGTACATGTTGTACAATTCTAATGAGCTTGAAAGTTAATACTTGATGCCTTTATCCTCCAACACAACCTGAACTCTGTTAGCAAAACCTTCTCATAATTATTTAAAGAGTCTTCAGGAATAGATCTCCAGGCTTCTTGAAGGACATTCAAAGCTCTTCTTTGGATGTTCTGTTGTCTATCAAGATGATCCCAAACAGCTTCAGTGATGTTGAGATCTGGGCTCTGGGGAGGTCAATCCATGAATGATAGTGATCCATTGTGCTATACTATGCATGTATGCATGCATGTGTTTGGAATCCGCTGAAAAATGAAGCTGTTGCCAATGAGAATCTTTGCTGATGACACTGGTGCACAAAAATGAGACTTAACTATTCAACGTTCATAGTTCTATCAATTTTGACAAGATCCCCAACAACAGTGACTGAAATGCAGCTCCAAACCATGAGAGAACCTCCACCGTGTTTTACAGTTGGCTCTAGACTCTCACTGTTATACCTATGTATAACAAATTGAACCAAAACTCTCATACTTTGGATTAATTACTCCATAATATGTGTTCCCGCTGATTTTCAGTCCGGCTCATATGTAATTTGGTGTACATTAGGACTTCATCTTTTCATACTGCCTGGCAGCTCCATATTCACCACACTTGGTCCAGTATATCCACTATCCCTCCTCTGCACATGTCCAAACCATTTCAGCCTTACCTCTGTGACATTGTCTCAGAAAACACTGAACCTGAGCTGTCCCTTCTTATTTCTAATCCTGTCCATCCAGGTCATTTCCAATGAAAATTTTAGCATTTTGATTGGAAAGTTTGAACATCGTCAGCTCTGTCACCTCCAGCTCAGCCTACCTGTCTTTTTTGCTACTATCCCCAAAGCATTCATCACTAGCAGGTCTTACTACCTTATTGTCTCCACCCTGCCCCTTCACATCTCTTGTGCACTGTCTGTTGCTTTGGATGCTCGACCCCAGGTATTTAAACTCATCTGCCTTCACTGTCTCCTGAAGTTTCACTCGTTTCCCTTTCACATGTCAAGTAACTGCAGTTATCTTCAAACTGGGTATGTCATCTGGACCAACCATTTTCCAGTCTTCATCCTCTTTATAGCTGCCCTCACTTCCTCTCTACTAATCCTCTGTGCTTCTTGACTCCCTCACTGTCCTCCCTCCGCCTTGTCCTCTCATCGTCATTTTCTTTATTCATCAGCTTGTCAAAGCACTCCTTCTAGCTCCTATACACACTCTATTCACTACATTTCGGTCTCTACCTTTAATCACTCTCACCTGTTGGACATCCTTTCCAGCGTGATCTCTTTGTCTAGCGTCGACCCCACATATCCCACCTTTCCCATCCCTCTCAGTCTCTGTCTTTGATTCACAAAACCACTGCAGCATTGGTTACTCTGGGACTGCGCCCTCATAAACACATTTAAGTGAATTACAAAATAAGTAGTATGTAGTAGTAATGATAATCTTAAAACAGCACGAGGGTAAACATTGACGCAGCCTAAAGGCAACACATGTTTGAGTTCAGCTAGGTTTGTGAAATTGTGTGAAATTGAGAGGAGCAACTGCTTAAAGGATTGAAACGTTAGGTGTCACAGTTTTGTAACGAGCTTGTTGACTTGTGGTTGTGCTTTGTGTGTCATATTCTGAGGGTCCTCGAGATAAAGCCATTAGAAATGTTTTAATGTTCTGTAGGCTACAATGAAATGGATTACACAGGGTCAAGCAGGAGTGCCTGCACGATGAGCATTTCTATCTAGGACAGAACAAAGTAATTTTATTCATATGGATTAAAGCGTAAATGTGAGTTTTTAAATGTGAGCTAGGAGTTTGAACATTTTGAAACTATTGCATACGAAACTACCAATATAACTTATAAGAACAGGAAACACGTTTAATAGCAGTGTGTGGAGTGCAGTTGGTTCGGTTAAGCAGTCTGTGTGAGAAAGTGTTGTAGTGTGTTTTTTATAATTAAGGACATGCACTGGTGATTGAACTGGTGATTCACACCATCCGAATGTCGAATAGGAGAGGAGTGAAATGATACCTCTGGTTGAGAAAAAACAAGTGGAGATGATACCTCTGGGTGGGAAAGAATTATCTTTCCAGAGCCAACCCCAGCCTACCCTTTTGTCCCATAATCCTGTGTTCCTTTGCAGGATTAATACACTTTTTTGTTTGTTTAACCTGACTCCACTGTGTTTGCATTTTGAATCCTACTTTTGAACGCCTTGCAGCCCTAAAGGGTTTTAGAGAATGAATGGGGATGGAGGAGGTTTTAAAATAGTGTCACTTTATTCAGTGCTTTAAAAGCAAATAAAAGAACATTCAGTTCTGCATTCCTTGATTTTTGGATGAGCTGGAGGGGGAACAGAGAAGACTGAAGCACAGATTCATGCTAGCAGGATGGAGCAGATAAAGGGACGTAAAATAAAAGATCTGCTTTATCATGTGCGGCAGATTATCGTCACTTATTGTCACCTAGTTATCTTGGCCCCGACAACAAACACATCCAGACAGCCCCTGAATTACCCTAACCCTTTATTAGCCTCGAATCAGGACATCTACCCCCAAACTCAAATCAGAAATGACAGATATTCATGACACATTTTTATTCACCAGCGTTATGTAACATTCATCTCCGCCATGCCTGCGATTACTCTATAATGAACTGAAGTCCAGTGAAATTCTTAATGGTGCAATGAATTAAAAGAGCTTATGAAAGTTGAGCTCAGTTGAGCGAAGAGATTACAAACACAAAACCTCATATGGACATTATTTCACCCTTTAGTCTATTAGCCTCTGAAATGGTGCAGGGAGAGAAGGGAGAACAAGTGCTGGAGAGCCATAGGCTATTTGCTCTATCCATTATTATGTCTGGCGCTGCCCAGGTAAATACAAGGACAGTAAAAAGAGCTGCTGAACCCTTTAATCCTGACCGTGTGGAAGGAGGAAGGGGAGGACAGAGGGATGGAAGAGGGGTACAATAAAGGAATGGCCAGAATCCACAGAGAGTGAGGTGAGGAGAGTGATGGGAGGGAACAGAGGAGGAGGAGGGAGAGAGGCAGTCAGAGAAGGAAGGGTGATGTCACCTCTAACAGGCAGCCAATGAGAGTCAGGGAGGGAGAGTGAGGGAGAGAGAGGCCGAAGGAGGGTGTGTTTTTCTATCACTGCAGCATCAGCAGAGGAAAGGGGCACGATCATTTTCATAGAGAAGAGAAAGAACAGACACAAGTAGATCAGGAAAAGAGGGCGAAAAGGACGGGAGGATCCGACAGAGCAAAGGAGCATCACTCTGCAGGTAAGAGCATCTTTTTGTGATAAGATGGGCAATTTGTCGTCACATGGAGAGAGAGCGGGAGTGAGCTGGTGTGTGGATTAATTAGGCTGCTAGGTAGAAGTGGCTTGTTTCAGAATCACACCTTTGGCTCATCTCATGCTGGCGGTGAAAAGACGACCGTCTGGTTCGTGTAAATCACTTTAACAGCTTCTTATTTAAATGTCTTCTCATTGGGAGGAAATGTTATTTCTACCAGACTTGTTGATGTTTTTTTTGGGGGGGGGATCAAATTACAATGTTTAAACACATTTAACTGAGTGAAAAATTTGACAAATGTCAAAAATGTCACTTCTATATTGCAGTGTTTGAGGTGAAATATACTGTAACACTGAATCACTTTTAATTGTTTAAGGAAAGTCAGGTGCCAGGAGTAACCTGTTGGTGCAGAATACTTTTAGAGGAAATCTTTTCTCTTTTGTGGCTGGATTTTTTGCTTGCTGACTGAAGAGCAAGCTGCATGCAACAGGCTCCCCTCTCATTATATTGAATACAGAGCAGTGCTGATTGCCATTGAACCTTTACTGGTCTGCGTTACATGTCCCTTAGCTTTTTAGCTAATGTTCCCTAAAGTTGGCGTTTGTCTTATATAAAAACTATGAAATATTGATTAATGGATATTATTAAGTGCACCTGAACATTTATAATACTCTACCAAAAGCAAAATAAAGCTGCCGTCTGCTGCAACTGTCTACTGCATCACATTTGTAAAATTCTTCGCTTTGCCTCTCTGTGTGCCTTTTTAATTTAATATGAATATTCATTTTCTCTATGCATTCCCCTCCCCCAGCTAATAGCTGGGTGGCTTAATGTTAAGCACAGCCTATGATTGCAATGTCCTCATCAGATTTTCACTTGGGTGTACGGCAAACCACAAAGCAGAGCAGACCCCAACAGTTTTTCTAGTTCACCGGTTTTATTTCCTACGCACCTGCAGTGAGTGTGTTGTGGCACGTCGGTGACAGGCTGGGTAATTTAAACCTGCTGAAATAAGAGAAGAAAAGGAAAAGGAAGTGGGGTGGAGTAAAAAAGGAAAAGAAATTCAGAAATCAACAGGAGACTGAGAGAGACATTTAGACTGAAGGAGACATCAGAGAGAAAATAAGGGTGGGGCAGCGCTCGCAGCAGACAGTGGAGGTGTGCTGACGAATGGAGGCGCTCACCTGGCTGTATGCCATACAGATGCCTGCTGTCAGCCTCTGCGACCTGTGAACCATCAGTTTCTGAGCCCACAGAAACAGATGGTTGCACCAGTTGTGTTAATGCTACAGATTATATACAGTATATCAATGTATATTAAATGGATTTGCCAGAGGCAGCTGCTGATGGTCGTGAGATTTTTCCCACTTGACGGTTGTTCACTGCATGTCTGGTGTTTTGTAAGTAACGCACGCATATCATGCACAGAGATGTGACTGGATTTTTAATAAAACAGTGATTAAAAATCTGCGCGTATCACGAGTGTTTGTGTGCTAGTGCTGCCGTGAACCGACACTCTCCCCCTTCCTCGATGCCTCAGTAGCCTGGAGCTTGTCCCAGATGAACCCAGTCAAGGGACTGGAGGGGAAGGAAGGCTCTGTGCCTCACAATGACTTGTAACCATCTGTACAACATCCATAAACACACTGCACTGCACACATCCACACAATAGATCAAGATACAGCTGCTGGTGAAGGGGTGTGTTGGAGTGAATGAGAGCGTGTTTGTGTATGTGTGTGTGTGTATGGATCCTCACTGTGGCAGCGATGCTCCAGAGACCCACTGCTGGTCATATTATCATACTATTAAATGCAGCGGATTTTGTATGGCAGTGGCAGTGAATCTCTAGACTGCGCTGGGAGCTGCTTGTGTAGCAGTGATATTGTTGTCAGAGTCGCCAGACTTGGACTCCGTCATTACCCTTGCTACAGTATGGTGCAGAATGTAATCTCCCCTCTGACGCTGGCTGGTTAATTGAGCTGTTTCATCAAAGAGATGGATGGAAACAGGGATTTATGTGCGGAGAGAAGGACGGAGGGATGGGGATGTGCAATAAAAATAAGCAAAGGAGGACCGTGTAAGCAACACTGAAAAAAAGCTGAAGGAGAAGAAGAGGAACGTCCTTTTGAAAGGCAAATCACTTTGCATCATTTAAAGCATGGTCACTCCTTATAGGGAGCGGAGAGAAGAGCACCAACTAGGACGACAAAAAAGAGCAATGCCATAAGAGAAGACAGCAAAAGGAAGAATTGTTTATTTAAACATAAATACTCTAAATATTATTGAAGAAGGTTATTGGTAGGTAAAGCCCTGCAGTGCTTTGTCACATATTTATGCCTTTGCTGTATACGGTTTTTAATGTGAGGGACTGGCCCATTTCCAAGTGCCTTTAGTCCAGCAGTGGAAGTCGGGAGCCGGTGTTGTGTAGGAGGAGAGGAGTGATTTGCTCTCAATATGCCAGCTAGGAGCAACTCCAGAGTAGAGCAGTACAGCTCTGGCCCTTAGCTCCTCAGCCACCTGTTATTGCCTCGGGGCATATTTGTCAGTCATCCTGTTCACCAAACACAGATATATGAACACACACAAGCATAAACACATCTATACAGCACATCCTCAGCAACCCAAACAAACACTCTGCAAATACACGCTGCAGAGGTCCTGTTGCAGTGCGCCAAATTAAAGATTCTCTAATGTTGCCTACACGGCCTGATTACTTAAGCGTCTGCGACTGATCAAAGACCGCACTCATCACTTTCTGGGGATTCAGCCATTAAAGCAACAACGGGGTAAAATAAGGGTTAAGAGGAAGCGCTCGCTCCTAGACTGAAGTGTCAACAATAACACTTTCAAGTCTGAGTTTCTTTTTATCCTCTTTTCAGAATAGCAGTTGTAAAGTTACAAACTCACAACTGCAGATTCAAAAGCTCATGAGTGAAAGGCTCCCTTGAGTTATCTTCCAGTGTGTGTGTGTGTGTGTGTGTCTTTTCGATGTTGTGCATTTGTGTGTGTGTGCGCTCACACTGTTCAGCATCAGGATCCTGTTCCTTCAGGGTGCTGTCAAGATGGAGAGTGAGCCCCCCCCCCGCCGCTCCTCCACCAGCTGCAGCTTGGAGGCTGTTTGATTTAGACTGTGCAGATGGGAGTCGACCCACTGGGTGTCAAGTAGGGGATCGTGTCGACGTGCTGTCAGGGTTTGGTGGGGAATACATTGTGGTGATTTAAGGAGCCAAGGGTCAGATAGATTGACAGGCCAGCAGGGGTAAATTATTATGGAAAAGTGAGGAGGAGGAAATGAAGCTAGCAAAGGGGAGAGTGAATTTTGCAACAATAAGAGGCGGGGGGGACGAAACCATAAAGATGGGAAGGACTGATTTAAAAGGCAGGAGGATGGTATGGAGATGGGATAAATGTGAAAGTCCCTGGGACGGCATGACTATCAGTAGAGTCGGGGGAATTCCTGATGGGGCGGGCGTGGGAAAAACGACTCCATCTTCTTTACAATCCCCATTCATCTACCAGCGCAAGACCACGCATCACTGTAGATCAGATGGGATTTACCATCTGAAGGAGTTCCCCCCCCTCCCAAATATTCAAGTCCGTTGGTGATTATGGAGAACAGGAAGAGGCCAAGAAGAGCTGAAAAGGCTAGGCTTAAAAAAAGGAAGGGGGTTGGAGGAAGCTGTCAAATGTGCTGAGTTAACTAACCTGTTTACGAGAGGATAGATCCCAGCTGCAGCCAGTAAACAGAGAGTCTGCATAGACTATAAGGCTAGCACAATGTTTAATATAAAACCAATACAATAGAGGTGACTAGCCTAGTTTATTTTGTACAGCACAATAGGTACACGATGAATCACAGATGCCCTACCATTTTAAGAAGAAAATAAACATAATTTAAAGGTTCAGGAATGATCTGTGTAATATCGAATTACTAATTTTAATTTAATGTTTTTGTAGCATCAGAGCAACAGATAAGTCCATCAGACACTGCTGAGCCTGATAAGCATGGAGAGGCCGTGACAGAGGGGACAGGTAGGGAATAGTCTTAACAGAGTTAAGTCATTTAAATTAAGTTATTCATGTCTAGTGTAAAATATAACATGCAGAGAATAGACATGATAGATTCTATATCCTATCAGGACTGAATATATGATGGTAACGAGCCTAATTTATTTTAGCCTGTCAAGTCAAATAGTCAATTTTGTGCATCACAGATATTAATTATAAACTATTATCATTGTTGAAACAAACAACAACCCCCCAAAATTCCTCCTCCTCAGAAAAATTGGGCCGAGTTTGGCCATTAGACGGGCTGAAAAAGGGGCCCCACACTGCCCCACCCTATCTAATCCACTTCATGTTGCTGCCTTTGAGTGTCGTTTTTTTTCCTCCTTTCCCCAGTCTTCGTGTCATGCCGTTGTTTGATTTCATGTCGTATCAGTATTCATACAATGATCAGACAAAACCGCATTGGGATCTTAATCAAAATAATGGCTCCTATTAGCCTTCCCAGAAAAAGACTCAGACAAAGACTCATAAATCCATCCCTATTATACAATTGAACCTGTGATGGAGACCAAGGCACAAATAGAGGCATCATGTATGGAAACAAATTTCATTTGGCAGAGTGAATTAGTTTATCACTTTAATATAGCTTCAGAAGTGATGGTATGGGAGAGGAGAAATGGCAGTATTCCCCTGGGTAACAAATATGATATTGGCAGTTAAAATTGCAAAACTGAAACCCAGTAGAGAAATTAATTACTGACAAACCAATAACCCAGCTGGAGGCCCAAGATATTGTGGAAAGAAACTCTTTAAATAAGATAATTAAAAAAAAAAAAATCTTTATCGCTCTATCATTATGTTGCAAATCGTTCTAATCCTGTGACTTCAATTCTTTACTCGATGTGTCTTGAAATGAAAAGATGTAAATCATACAGAATCATACTGAAAAGCTGCAAAGCAATAAAACTACACATTGAATATGAATTAGGGGGGAGATATGAAACTCTGTCTGTCCTCCCGGATGCTCTCCTCATCTTTTTTCTGTCTCTTGCAAAATTATCTCTTTGTCTCAGCAACATAGAAAATTCCCCTCAGCGTCACTCCTTGTGGACCACAGTCAGCTCTATGAAAGAGCCTTTATTGTCCACCTCAGTAGCTATAATTAGACTAAATTGACCCTCTGTCCAGTGTATTTCCCCACTGCGTGTATCTGTCTCTATGAAGTCTTCTGTTTAATGTCAAAGATGTTCCTCTGCTTAATTGTGTGCATCAGTCACAATTCACAGTGGCCAGATGAAGTAATTAATTAGTCATCAAATACCAGTGTTGGAATATTGTTTTTAATTTGTTAAAGACAATGTAAAGTGTCTTCTGATGGATTATTCAGACACATTAAAAATTCTGTCCCATAGCTTCTGGATAGCTGCAAAATTGCACTACATTAAACTGTATCAAAATCACCGATATTGTCGGCTTCACAGATAACATATTTTTAATCTGCCTTTGATTCTTTGCATGCAAAGCTCTTGATCATTTTCAGAAAATATAAAGGCATACAGGAGTCTACTTTGCAACGACTGTATCAGAATCTAGAGTACACTACAAAAATCTTGAGCCAACCCTCCGTTCTTTATATTTTGCTTCCAGGGAGCCACAATTTGTAATTTGTTAAATTCAACAGGTCTTGAGCAACTTAACCAACTCAACCACTTAGCACTGACCTGTGCCTTATTAACGAATGAAAAAGGCTCCTAGCTCAAAGGATGAATCAGTGTTGTATCTACATATAACAGACAACTTAGCAAAGAGTCAGAATCAGAGAGGCATGTCCTCAGTAAATAGGAAAAGGAAATCCAGAAAAGACCTGACACAGGACCTGAGAGATGCAGTTGATCCAGTCTTTCAGATGCAGTCTTCAATTGATCCATTGACTGTTTGCTGAAACCTCATCACAAGTGGAAAGGCATCTAAAAGCCATTCTTAAGGAAGGGAAACACAAAATCTGAACTGAAAATCAGTTGCAACAGGTCTTATGGACTGATGAGTCCATATTTAAAGTTAAAAAGGTACAACAGTGAGTATCTATAACCGTCTGTAAAACACGGTGGAGGCTCTATCATGGTTTGGATCTACATTTCAGCCAGTGTTGTTGGGCATCTTGTCAAATTGACAAATGCAGAAATGTACCACCAGATTGAGATCTACCATACAATGCCATCTGGAAAGCTGATTGGCAACAACTGAATTTTTCAGAATGAAAATGATCCTGAACAAGCTGCCACTGCAGTAAAAGCACGCATGGATCGAAAAACACACAAGGGAACACCATCAGTCATGGATTGGCCTCCCCAGAGCCAACATCTGAACATCACTGAAGCAAAGTAGGATCGTCTAAAAGCAGCTAACATCCAAAGAAGAGCTTTGCGTGTCCTTTAAGAAGCCCAAAAAAAACTATTTCTGAAGAGTACTTATACTCTTCAGAAATAATAAATAATAAGAAAGAAATAATAAGAAAGCTTGCTTCAGAGTTTGGACTGTGTTGTTGACTTCATGAGCTTGTTAGATTTGAACAAACTCTGTTGTCGTCATATATACTGTTTTTACATGTGTGCTGTGCAGCTATGTGCCATTTTCAAAATGTAAAGAAATGAGGCCTGGTTTATGACTTTTTGCACAGGTCTTTATATTAAACACAAAATCTCAATGGTATTATCACAGGTGGGGAAGTAACAAAGTACATTGTTACTGTACTTAAGTACAATTTTCAGGTATCTGTACTTGAGAATTTAGTTTTCTGACAACTTTTTACTTTTACGCCTCACATTTTAAAACAAATATCTGCACTTTGTACTCTTTACAGTACTCTTTACTGTACATTTTCAAAACAGGCTCATTACTAGGAGTTACTATTTCACGTCACTGCGAGCCTCCAAACGTCAAACCGATTTGAACCTGAACAGTAACACATGAAAGGCAGTCCTGCTCATGTATTAATCACCAGAGGATGTAAAAGAGATGACGTGTGGGGTTAAAAGTTTGCTGGTGTTGTTGCGGTGCTTCAGGTGTTGCACTACAGAAGATGAAGGAAGTGGCTGAAAATCCATCCATCCATCCGCTTCCGCTTATCCTTTTCAGGGTTTCGGGGGTCGCTGGATGGGGCGCCTATCCCGTGGCAGAAAATTTCAACCGCAATATTTCTTTCAGCTCAAGAAACATCAGCAAACACAAACTGATTTTTAGCTGATGATGCTTAGACTCACTGACTGAATTCCACCTTCATGCCAACTTTATACCATGTAGAAAAAAGACAGCATAAACTGTGTACTGTCGCTGTCGAGGATGGAAATCAGCCAGGACAACTCATAAAACATCTGCTGACATCTGGTTGAATTCAGTTGTGTACATCCACAAAGAGCAGCAGCTCAGCTGATCACAGCCTGTCCACTAAGAAAATCTAATGGAGCTCTCAATGGAAATTATTGTGAGTTGTGATTATTTTCTCCACACTGAGCCATTACAACCAATTTTAGGGTTCCCCCCCCTGCTGAATCCTTTACTTTAACCACTTCCCTACTCATTTTACTATTTAGAGACAAAGTCACCCTCTACAATTTTTAAAATTTTTCCTTCTGATTCAAGCGGAGTACAATTAGAATGACAAATGAGGCTAAAGTTTGTATTTCCTTCTTCTAATATTATTTTATTATTATATTAATATAGCACAAGGCTCACTTACCTTTTACAAAAATATCTGGTCGAAACATCTTCTAATTTTTACTTTCTTACTTTGAGTATATTTCAGAGCCTGTACTTTTTTACTTTTACTTAGTAAAGTTGAATGAGCACCTCAACTTTTACTGTAGTACTTTTTTAACACTAGTATCTGTACTTCTACAGAATGTCTGTACTTTTGCCATCTCTGGGTATTATAGTCACAGTAGTAGAAGTGGCCTAGTGTTACAGCATATCACAGGCACCCTTCATTTGCATTTCATAAAGAGATGTTGTAGGTGGGGAGGTATCTCAGCATGTAGCATCAGCATGTAGCATCAGCATGTAGCTCTGGACTAACATACCTTCTGAAAAATGCATTTTTAGAGTGAGTTGTCTTTAAAAATGCATGAATAAAACGTCCTCTGGAGGAAAGCATTGTTTTTTTTTTAAAGCACTGAATTTTATTTTTCCTGACATCTTTTCTGCAGTCAACGCAACAGTTGACTGGACCACTGGTGAGATATGTGAGCGTCACCTTTTTTGCTGGCGCCATACTACCAAATTTAGCTCGGTATGATAAACACAGAAACACATCCGTGTGATGATACTGACAACATCTCTGACCACATTATGATAGTTTGGGGAATTCACATGTCATCGCCCCATTGTGGCTTTCATTACACTGGCTGTTTATTAAGAAGACACGGCCTCGTTGGTTTACTAATTTATTGATTTGTTGCTGAGAAGCTGGCTGCATTTTTAATGAAATTTGGGTTCGTGATATATCTCAGAACTGTAGGCTACTTCTGCACTGTTGCTTTAAGTTACATCATGCATCTCCTCTGAGATTTTGACAGGGTTTCTCAATACTTCTAGAATTTGTTCTTCATCTGTACTCCGTGCTTCTCTTCTCGTTTTCCCTTCGGACCGTTCTTCTCAGTGTCCTTGGCATAACTTTCATGCCAGCTCATTTGTTTCCCATCATCACTGGATACACTTTTAAACAGTTTAGACAGACAGAGGCAACATTTTACTCGTACAAATGTATCGTTTGCACAGTTAGTATTTCATAGACGTGGCTGAATGTTTAAAATGACGGGGAGCCCGTTTGCCACACAACATGTATAATAAAGGAGCACAGACAATCCGCTTTTCTTCAGACATTAAGGTAAGCGAGCTGAAGCGAACTGGATGCCGTCCAGTGACGGAGTCGCACTTGCCATTTTCTCACATTTGAAATACAGTGTGCTTTGAGTGTTTTGAATCCCTCTGAAGGCATATTTATTTGAAGTGTTTACATTTAAGTGTATTGATTTGCTTTCACTTGCCTCATTCTCGCTGCACTCCTACACCTCATTTGAATG
>VOQK01009130.1:22932-36371 GCA_015052645.1 Benitochromis conjunctus | reverse complement strand
AGACAATTAGTCTGACAGATGAATTAAAGAATACAAGGCCATTTTCCGCAGGAGATGGATCCCTCCCGCCTAAGCAAATATCAATTTATGCAAGCGGGGTGTGTGGGGGATATCTTAGTATCATAGTAAGGAGAAACATTAAAAGTTTAGCGCTTGATAATTGAATGGCTTATTGGCGACTCTCTAAAAGTCAACCAAGGGCATGTTTGTTTGTGAACCGGAGCTGTGAATGCAAACTTTAAATGCCTTGACACAAAGCAAAAATCTTTCCAATTATCAATGAATCCCATTAAAAGTGAGAAACCATTATCAACTCATTCTAACAAGTATTTCAGGAGACATGAGAATCTGCGATTGTGCAAAGCATATGTGGTGGATCATAATTATTCTCCTGTGTGTCCATCAAAGTGCATGATGGATTTTTATACGAAAAAAAGAAAGAAAATAAACACATTTTAATTTAACGTTGCATTCATTACAGCTGTACAGACACAATTTTGTTGCATATACATGTCATTCTGTACAGACACAGCGTGCTAGCTTATCATCATGTAAATAGGGTGCAGTTTCTTTGGCTCATCACTTTGGCTGTTGTTACTTTCCCTTAAAAGGCCCAGGGGATGTGGAAAGTAACAAAAAGTGTCCGGGTTGAAAGAAGGAGACAGTGAGGCACAATTGTTAAATTAAATGTTGTTAGCAATATTTCTATTACATACTAAAGTAAGAGAGACGGGCAAGCCGCTATCACCTTTTAAAGAAGGAAAACAAGAAAAGCCAGGAGTTAGTCACTGGACTGAAAAGTAAGTTAAAAGAAGGTTAGTCACCGAAATACACTGCTCGCTATAGAGCAGGCGCCAACAACCTCTATACGCGCAAACAGCTCACTAGCTGCCAAAACCAACAAGGTTCTCTGGCCTAAAGTACTCTTAATTGGTGATTAGAGTCAGCTGTACAAAAAGGGTGTCACCTAAGGTGCGACACGCCCATACAGGGTCAAATTCACAGGAGGACCTGCTAAGACTGTAGCACCCCCTCCCATGGTTTATTACAGAGGGTCCTACACATTGCAATGAGTAAACAAATTAATCAATTATACCTGCTTGGTCATTGCACCACCAAATTTTAAATATACTACTTACTACACACCATAGTAATGGTTTGGCATAGCCTGGGGAATCTGCCAACACCTTCTCAATGGGTCCAAAACATTGAAAGAAGTTGGCCCATTTCCCTCAAAATACAGTCCCATGTCACTGCCAGGAGCTTTTTGAGCCAACATATTGGAGAACACTGCAAGCTGCTAGGAGGTCTTACTGAAGCACTTTTCAGGTCCCTCTTTACCAGGTCATGGTGACTGAGATGCTGGTTAGCCATGATTGAGGTATACAACGGTCACACTGCAGGTCATTAGAAGGACCAAGGAGATGGTCAACAGGAGGCAACTCAGAGTTAGTCAACCTCTGACACTGACCACATGGTCAGCCTCCACCAGGAACTTACATAAGCAAAAACAGCAGCGAAAATGAACAATGCCACCATCAGGTTTGGAGGAGCGGAAACAATGCAGTTCCTGTATACTTGGGTAACTTCGTCTCCATTGCAAGTGTTTTTGTGTAGCACGTCTGTAAAATGTTCCCAGCAGGTCTGAGGTCACTCATAAAATTGCTGTTTCAATGCTGTCAGAAACTAGCTTGTCTGAAAACATACAAAGCCAGAAAGCTAATACGAGTATTGCCAAACACAAATGTTAGCAAGTACAGTAGAAGTGAATATAAAGTTCTTCCATAATAAGACACTAACATGACAATGTGGATTGTTTTTTCTATTTATTTTTTTATGGGAAAAAGATTCAATTTTTTTATTTAGTTCATTTATTTGAACTTTTTTTCCTTTTATGTCGATACTGTTGATTGACAGTAAATTAGGTGACAAAAAAAGAAGCAGACATGTTTGTGTTTATGTGAATAAATTCTGGCAAGACTAACCAGGTGAACGGCAGTGTGTTTCCTCTGTTCATTATCTCTCCTGTTTTACAGGATTGTAATCTGTCTTCACGCCCCTAACAGGGCCTGATACATATGGTTTGGAGACCGTGGTACTGATAAGAAACGAGGTGGCAGAGTTGAAGATTTTCACTAGGAGTGACCAGAATGGACAGGATTAGCAATGAGTATATCAGAGGCACAGCTCAGGCTGAGCAGTTTGGGGAGAAAGTTAGAGAGGCGAGGCTGAGATGGTTTGGCCATGTGAAGAGGAAGGATAGTGGACGTTCTGTCAAGGAACGTGAATGTGGCAGCCAGATGCAGGACTCATCTGCAATTTCAAAACCACAGCTTGATTTGCCGGAACAGGTGAAGCAACAAAACAGTAACTAATCTGACAAGGCTCACAGAAAGTCAGAGGGTCACATACCATGAAAGAGATCACGACAACAGACAGCGAACAACAGAGGACTTGAATACACCCTGGATAATGAGAGGATGGGAAACTGGCGGGAACACAGCTGGAACTAATACAGATAAACAAGACAGGGGAAGCAAAACTAAACACACTGAACATAGGAAGAGAGACTGTCAAAATAAAACAGGAAGAAACACAGAAACCATGAGACATACGACGTGAACTTGACAGAGCGACCGAAGAATAAACACACAAAGGAACAACTGACTGAACACAAAGGGAACACAAAAGATGATAACTAAACACTGCCTAACCTAATAAGGAACACAGACTGGAAAGAAAATGGGAATCCAACATAATCAAACAAGAAACCATTAACCAAGAATAGAAACAATGAAACTTGGGGGCACTTCGGACAAAAGAACAAACAGAGGACTATCGAGCTCCAACCCAAAATTAAACTTAACTTAGAGTCATCCAAAAAACTATAGAACAGGAAAACAGACTGTAACACAAAGATACCAAAAACAGCTCCACAAACTCAGGGACTGTGACACATACTGGACAAAGGATGCTGAAGATGGAGCTGTCAGGAAGTTGGAAAAGACAAATTGTCCACTGTGGCAACCCTTAAAGGGATGAGCTAGAACTCACCAAAACTGGAGCACAGACTTAATGGACTGGCTGTTGGTACAATGTTGGTGCAAACCATACTATTTAAATGCATTAACAATAGTGCAGAAGAATAAACTCTGATCTGTAACATTAAAAAGTACCAAAGTACCCAGTACATTTTTTTGAAGAGTTAAACTAGTTAAGAACTTTAAGTTAAGTCCCTTCGCTATTTGAACCTAGAAATTTGTGACCCATCATTGTGCTAAGCTTTGAAAGCAACTTAGTTGCAAACCTCACAATTTAATCCTAATTCGCTTGGTGATCTCATTTACTCACAAGCATGCCCCCTACTTGTAAGCTTACCTCATCCTTACATCATTATGCTGACAGCAGCCACAAGGTTAGAAAGAGTTAAATGGAAAAGGCTCAGCTCAGCTTGTTACACTTCCTGGTAGTGTGCGCATTAAATGAGCTTGATTAGCTTTATTGGACCCTGCCATTATGCAACTGAGTAGTTTATTTAGTAAATCCTGTAGCCAAAGGTCAGAGAGAAAGGCGGATGTATTGCAAAACTACTTATAATCTTCCCAGATAATTGAGTGCTTTAAAACAAGAGCCTATAACCAATCAGGAATATGAACCAGTTTTTAAGTGTAAACACATAGGTCGTGACCTCATGAAATCTCAAAAATCTGTGCAGTTGAACAGATTTTATTGGCGCATTCGCCCGAAGATAAGACAGTGTTTATTGGCTCATCTTGTGACCTCCTCGTCCTTGTGATTCTCAGGGGGACTGTTAATGTTTTGATGGAAGGTTATCTCCTGGTATAAAACGCTCAGCCTCTGCAACAACAACTTTATAGAACACCTGTGGGGGCAGGCTTTTATGAGCTCAATGGCTGCATGATTTTACATTTTCCCGTTGACAAAGTGACATATGCTGCTGGAAACAAACACTGAGTCCCGAGGAACTTCATCCCAAACCTGACAATCCATATGATGGCACCAAGCCATGCTCGTCCATACAAAAGTGCTCTCTCTGAAAGTCAAAACGATGAGTCAACACCAGTCGTCCGCTGTTAATGCTCAATTAGCACTTTTTTTTAAAGACCATCCAGTAACTGTGGCTATTTGCATGCATTTTGCATAACCGAGCTGGCAGAGGCTGACTTGGAAGAGCGGCAGTTATATATCTCTTTGCGGCAGAGCACCTCGATTCTTTTGGGGGCAGTTGAAATTGTGCAGAAGCCCAGTTTTCATTTTCATGGCTGCATTTACACGCTGTCCTAGAGTCTGCCCCTTTGAGTTATATCAGGGGCTTTATCACCTGAAATAAAGCAGAGATAAATGTTGCTGAGAAAATGTAAAACATGGGGCTTTCAACAGTATATGGGTGTGTGTGTGTGTGTGTGTGTGTGTGTGTGTGTGTGTGAGTGCAGGCCTGCATGTGTATGCTGGTGTGTGCACCTGTGTGTTATTTAATGCTCTAAATCTTGAGCCCAAATGTGTGTGTGTGTGCGTGTGTGTAAACTATGAGCATTCTGCAGACTCGGCTTCTTGCGGCATTCTTGGGCTTCTGCTGAGGATGCACTTTCAGCTCAGGGCTGCAGGAGGTCACTGTCTTACAGAGCACGCACACATGCCAACACACACGCACACACATTCACATTTACCCTCATGTGTACGGTTGTACCTTTCCTGACATTTAACACCAATATGGATCCAGCTGTCGCTAAAAGAAGTCCAGTCCCTGGTGACATTTACTTGGGGTTAGCAGAAATCATTAGTTAAGGCCAGTTTCATAAGTTCTGAATGGGAAGGGGGATAACAGACTTGACTCTAGCTTTAGTACTCCGCCGGCCTGTATAGCTTAACAGCCATGTGGGTGGGTGCACAGAGCGAAAGTGCCGTCTGAAGTAAATCTGGTCTATTTTGATGAAAACTGTCTTGTAGAAAAAATGGTTTGAAATCCTGCTCTTGAAGCGTGCATATAGTGAAATTTACAACCTATTCTGTTTGTGTTTTTCCACATTTAAGGTCCTATTCGGTTTAACGTGTCCCATGTCTCTGTTATCTTTTGTGTTCAAGCTGGAAGACTGAGAGCGCTTTTATTTGCAGATGCTTTGGTGAACTTCTGAGCTCTCCTGAGAGACTTAGTCTGCTTCCTCAAAACACAACTAGACGGGGACGACAGCAGGAAAATCACTGCGCCACGCACAGAAATATACAGTAAATACAAGCACAGGGCCTCCACGCACATTTTGTGTGTGTGTGGTTGTCCTCGTGTTTGTAGCTGACAGGTATAAAACACCAGGGAAGGGATTTAGAATAGAGATCTACTATTTGCTATATTCCTTATAGAAAAGAAAATCACTCACTATTGGCAGCAATACATCCTCTCAGAGCATCCACTGACGTGGGACTTAGTGAAGTTTGCCATAGTATGCTGCATTGTGATAAGGGAGTCCCTGGACAAAAAGAAAAGCCAACCTTTACATTTCACAGATGCAAATGGATTCATAAGAAAGCATTCTCATTGGCTCACTCAGAAACAGTAGACAGAAGGGGACAAAAGTATTCTGATCATGTACCACTGGCGTAAAGTTATTTCTTTTCTTCTCCCTCTTCTCCAGCGATCCAAGTCTCAGCTGACCAGACCTGAGGCTCATTGCAGACTCGTAAGTGGTAACTGAGGACTGCAGCGGATCACCAATCATTTAATGACACAACATGAAACAACACTAGGACATAATGTAATATCACAGTGCAATCCAATTTAATCATACCTGGGGGGTAATTGATAGAGCTAGGTAGGAAAACAGTGACACGGGTAAAATGCAATAAAGAAAACAGAAGTAATAGATTTTGCAGGTAGTGATAGAAGATAAACTACCGTTCAGAACAACCTAATTTACCGCACCCTCTGCCCACACGTATATGCAAATCGTGTACCTGCGAGCAACAGAGTTACAATCGGAAGCAGAGAAATTCCTGCTCATAAACGCAATTTCACTCAATCTACACAATTTCAAATTCTCCTCATCTGCATGCAAACTTATACAGTATTCTGACCCAGCACTGCTGACACAGAGTGAGGGAGCAGAATTTCTTTGCCAAGCTGTGCAGAGCTGAGCAGAGTGTGGCTGTTTTTGCCAAGCCACATAAGGCTGGACTGGACCAGACTGGACTGGATCCCCCCCTTGGAGTGTTGCAGTTGCTTCCAAATGCACAATCCGAGGAAAAGAAGAAATTGATGCAGACAGGTAGGATGCCGGTTATGCATGCTGGAGGCCGTCTAAAGAGGCTCCTTGTTTTCTGAACTCAGCAATACCCGGTGCAACGTGGAAACAAACTTTGTTCCACTCCAACACAAAGGAGATTTCCTTTCTGTCAGCATAATTCTCTTTGTTGGGTTTGAAAAGCCCTTGAATGATTACACACACAAACGCACACAGTGTGGAGTTCTATTATCTATCATGTCGCTCAGCTCACATTTGTGCTCGCGTCTTTGTAAGTGTACACATCGAGTGAGGTGGAGATATGTTCCATAAAATAAATGCATTCTCAATTGAGAAAGAGCAAACAGGGACACTCGCAGGGATCCTGCTCTTTGGACAGAGAAGAAGCATTAACGGCTCGGGGAGGGCGGGTGATGGAGATCCAGGCTGGGTGAATTTAAGAGATTTCTCGGCGTAGCTGTTTGAACTTTCCCAGTAGTGAGCGGAATGAAATACTGTTAAATATTTTAGATTTACATGATTTGATAATTGCTCGCCCGGACTTCTAATTAAGGCAGCATCCTGTATTTGAAGGTCAAAAGTCAACTTTGGCGCACTGAGCTGAACATTTAACGATGTAATGCGAGGGTGCCAGACTCATATATATAGAAATGTGGGAGGATGGATGGAAGTTGTGGCCAGGGAGTGAACTATTAAACATTTTCTTCCCAAAGGCACACCACTCCACGACCTAAGCTACTGCTGCCAAACTGGTAATGACAGCTCATCGCTTCACTAGGTACTAAAATGCACGGAATGACACACAAAAAGCACAATGTGCGCTGCTGAAGTATTATTTAATACAATTAAATGAAATGTCATGTTTCATGTTCAGTGACACGGGAACGTAACTGCAAGCAAACACTACAAAAGTGTTAAACTGTAGCAGCTTATTAGCTGTCGTCTCTCATAAGAAAGATGGTGGAGAAACACAGGAACGGGATGGGGTGTAATGGCCTCTCACATCACAAGTATTCCAATAAATTGTGCTCTTCCACCGATCAGGCTTTCCATTTCCAAATTAGGACCCAGTGATGTCACTGACTGTTTTGTTAAAGTTATGTAACTGATCTAAGAGGTATTTCACTTTTATTTTGTGCGGTGGACCTAACAACTGTCATTACAGCTGCTAGAGCCAAATGTAAAACAGTGCATATGCTTTGAAACACTTTGTATCATACACACGGCGCTATCGTTTTTAATATATAACATTATCTGTTTTTTATAGCATTCATACCAAATGATAAGCATCCCACTGTACTTTGAAAGCAAAGAACCTTGCAAATATAAAGCATATTCACCACAGACTACACGGCGTGAACTATGGAAAAAATAAATGGATTCTCTCTAAAACTGATCCAAATAGAATGAAACAATGGAGAGGTTACCACGAGGACATTGATTCATTGCATTCTTTTTCCTAACAGCAAGTAGTTTGACCAGGGGAGTTCTTATATTTTATTCACAATAAGACAACCCTGACTGTTTTTGTTTTGGCTTTTACGCAGACAGGAATCAGAAATGAATATGTTGCAAACTATGTTTTTGGAGATATCCAGAGAATTGAAGCGTCTGCATGCATTTATCAAGTTTGTCAAACTTGCCGAGGCACTCCACGGGCGTTATCTGCTCCCCCCCCCCCCTTCGGTGTTCTCGCTGAGCTACAATGTCACCCCTGATGAATTAATTGTCTGCATTTCTTATGCAGAGACAGACAAAGAGGGAGAGAAGTGGATGAGTACAGTAAGCAGTAGGGGACAGTAATTGAATCCCAGAGTTATTGATTTAGTCAAAGTATCACTATGGGAGACCTACGGCCAAGATAAGTTGTCTTTAAAACTCTGATTAGCATTTACTGTAATAGCAGGCTTACTGTAATTATGTTTTGGTTCCTCTCGCTCTCTTCTGTGTCCTCGACAACTCCTTTCTGCCAATGTAACGTAGCCTACAGTAAGTACTAATCTACTTCCTCTCTGTACTTTGCCTCCCACCTCACGTTCTTTCTTTGCCCTTTGTCTTGACAACCCACAGAACCTCTTTGCCCTCCCACCCCTGGCGTCTAACTCCCACAGTGCTACTGAGAGTATGTACCCCATGTGGTTGTAAAATACCATGGCCAGCTCTGGTGTTTTACAATGAGCCGAATGAGCAGAACTGCAGCGGTGGCACTTTCCACCTCTGTCCCTCAGCCCTGCCTCCCCTCCCCTTCAGCCTCGTCATCCCCTGGGGATTTGGGTAGATAAGGATTGAACATCTCCGGATGCCACTTTGCATAAATGTTTAATAGCAGGGAAAACATTAGCATCAGTAATTAAAGCAGTAATTTAAGCCTAGACGCCATCAACAGGCAAGCTACTTCCACGCTGGAATAACACCACTGAAACACAGTAATTAGCTTTGCTTTGATTGGACGGGAGACTGAGTTCAGAGAATGTGTGTTTGTGTGTATGTGTGTGTGTGTGTGCCTGTGCCCTTTTGCACATCTGCATGCGCGTTACAATAGAAAACATACTTATTATATTTGGCTGGCCTCCATGCCGCAGAGTTTTGAGAATCGCCCGTGCTTGCACTTGAGTCGCGGACTGATTTGCTACTCCTTGCATGATTGTGCTGATATCGATCGCATGCGAATTTGTGTGCATACACCTTTTATGGGGACGTGCGTCGATTAACATTTGAACAGCATTAAATATTGGCCCTAGGAGGTCAAATATAGCCTGGGACTTCCCTGAGGAAGCTGATGTTGTCCTGTGTCATCAGTCCTGTGAGCCTTTCCCTCTCCCTAATTCCCCTTAAACTTTAGACTCTAACCTTTCTATCTGTCTGGGACCCCTGGGACAGTACAGTGCATTCTTTTTCATTAAAGTGCTATGATAGCAATATGGCTGTGAGGGGGTATAATATGTTTAGCTTTTTTTGCCACTGGTATCAAAAATCGTTAAGAGTGCAAGGAGGTCACTCTTGCTTGTATCTGGCTTTTAAAGGCTCCTTAAAGCCAGGCCCCAGGGAAGGGTATACACATACACGCTTATACATCCACACAAAAACTGCAGGGTGTCTGAAACTGAGCCAAAACACTGCCCTCATCGCCCCTCTCTTTATTTCACCCATGCTCATTCTCTTCCTATCTGTAGCCAAATAACCGGAGCCTTTGATGTACTGCAAAAGACTATTGCTAGAGCATCAGCGTTATTCTGTGATTCCAGCTTCTTCCTGGCTCTAGTTGAAATTTCATGGCTGTTTTTATTTATTTAAAATAAAATCAGTCTTCCAAATGTGTCGATTCGTCCCATTGAGGGTGCATTTCTATTAGAGTGTGTTCATAATTCTATTTGTTTTTAATCATGTAAAATATGCTTAAATCATGACCTTTTGACCTTTGTAGAAAGAGCGCTTTTCACTTGTGGCAGCACCCCGCTGCTTCTTCTCAGTATGCTGATAAAGTTTCTGTGCAGTTTAATTAAGCGTATTGAGTTTGCATCAGCAGCAGGGTGTTATATGGCCAGCTGGAAATGCGCACGCACACACATACACACCCAAATAAACATGCGCACACGGCAGCAAGCACACATTTCCCGTGTTGCCATGCACACTCTTATCCATCCCAGCTGACAGCTTGTTAATTGCCAGGGGGTTAACTGGAAGTGGTGGTGTAATTGCATCAGAGTTTTAATTTACCCCGGCCTCTTATTTATTTACCTAGCCGTAGATTTTAAAACAGCATTAATCGTCTCAGTGAGTCAGAGAGGAGATCGACGGGGCTGGGTGTTAGTCCAGATTTGCTCCAGAGAATCTGGAGATTGTTCAGTTAGATGTTGCAAGAGGAAAGTAATCGCGCTGCGATGTGATCAAGGTGGTTAGCTGCACATTACAGAGGCAAAATATTCCAAGCATATTCTAAAAAACAGAAAAAAAAGAGTAAAATAATTGTTTCAAAACAATCTTCTTTAAGGCTTCGGGGTCTTTTTTTGCTGAACTGCTACGACGTTTTATAATCTCTGGCAGTGATGAATGACTGGGCTCTGCATAGCTGTCTTATTATCAACGCTTTGTGCAGCTAGACTTTTTTTTGCTGAAAAATACTGAATATTGCAGCTTATGAGGCCTTGATGGCATTTTATGGCTGCATTGACTTTTTTTTTTTTTTCTCCAGTTATGACCTCGGGGAAACGGCAAAGCAAGAAGGCCTTGGTAATCAAATTTATTTGACAGGGAAGCAACTTAAAAGCTCTGCCGCAGACTAGTCTTTAGTTCAAGGCTCTGAGTGCGAGAAAGAATGGGAGACACTTGAATACCTACGAAACACACTTTAGAAAAATGTCGTCTCCTTGATCTGGCCGACCACGCTGGCTTTGAAAAGCGATTTGATTAACTGAAAAATTATAAAATCTGTTTAAGTTAGATTTTCTTTCTGATGTTGAAGGGATTATTTTGCATGTATGTGCCTGTGTGTGCGCGTGTGTGTGAGTGTGTGCTCTGTGTGTTTGTTCACACTGCACACCAGTATGACACAGGGCAAGGAAGGCTGGGAAATGGGCTAAATTCCCAGAAGCAATCCGCATCTTCAGCTCAATGCCTCTTGCATTTATCTATCCGACTGTCTACCACCCCGTCCCCCTACAAGCAGTCAAACACACACAAACACGCTTGCACATGCACACACACTCACTCACTCACTCCTGTGAGCCCATCCATCCATCTCCTTGACATGATTGTTCCTCTCTTGTTACTTTATGTTCTAATCCATCAGCTCTGAGTAAAACGGCAATTACACCCAGCCATCGATGCAGCGAGCAGACAGAGTCAGAATTACGGCATGGTGCATTACTGCAAATTGCTATTAAAGTTCCTTTTTTTCTACTCGAGCAAGGAGAGCAAGTGGAGAGTAATGGACACTCATAATAAGGCAGATCATTAGGATAGATTCTGTCAATTCATGGTTTTAATTGAAGCCTCAAATTTTCCTACGCGTGCTAGAGTATCAGAGTGTGAGGTGTGGTTTTCCTCCGGCTTTCAACTTTTCTTTTGAAGTCATCGCTCCAGCTTTGTTTTAACTTACCTCGCTGCCTGTTCTGACTTTGTCACGGCTTGCTGTCTCTCCCCCTCCTCATCATTCCTACATCTTATTTTCTTGTGAAATTATTTTGGAGTTAACCAACACTAGCTGGAGTACAACAATCAGCATGTTAACAAGCTGATTGTTCATGATCTCGTCATGACTTATGCATCCAGAAAGGCTCATCTGCACAATGAAATGTGTTTTTTTCCCCTTGCTATTAATGTCAGGCTGATACATGAAACCCTGCAAGATCATTTCCAAATTCAATTACTTAATGAGAACCAAAATAACCTGCTAACATCACGCATGGCTGGGAGAAAGATGGAGTATGGAAAAATAGAGCATGATCAAGGATAGATGGAGGGAAAGGTGAGGTGAGGAGTGCTGTCCTATAAGCCAGTGCTTGAGGAGATGGATGGATGGTATGTGTGTGAGTGCGTGTGTGTGTGTGTGTGTGTGGGTGGGTGGAGCTGTCCTTGGTATGGTGCTGATTGTGTATGAGGTGGTTCTCAGCCGGACAGATGGTGCTAGTGGGCAGATGAGTGAATAATGATGTTTCACCACAGTGCAGTAATTACCCGCTCCTAGGCCCACTCTGTAGTCTGCACGGCTTGCATGCATGGGTTCAGCGTGCACACACACAAATGTATGCACGCCCTCATAAATCACATACGTTTACATACAGCACATGCACATTGACACGCGCGCATAAATACTAACATATCTGATGTTGACAATGCAGCGCTTTCACTCTCCGTATTGACCGAGCGCACGCTACAGTTGCACTTCCAAGCACATTGTTTAAAATCCATACACCTGCATACATAAAATATGAGCGTGTGGTTGTTTCATAACTGCAGCTCTGTACAATGTTTGGATTCTCTCCGAATATCGCGGCGGTAATTTTCTCTCTGGAAACACACAAACCGTAATGCTGTCATCTAAACTCGCATTGTAAACTATGCTCTTTACACTGTAAGGCACACAGCATTATGCAGACAGATGGAAACCCCAACATGAATTTAATTTGATTTGTCTTTGTGTTCACAACATTGCGACTTCAGTTTCTGTTTTTAATTACACTTAATCGTAATAAATCGTATACATTTTGGACTTTTTGGACAGCTATAACTAGCAGCTTTTTTTTTTTTATGTGATGACCATTCTGGCTAATCTGACAGTTCAAAGTTATTTTGGCTTTTTATTGTGTTAATGTTGCTGGTGCAGTGCACACTTTGACTCTTACACAATCAATGCCTGAGTTGCGAACCACACAAACTACACATACTTGAAATATTTAAAGAGCACAAAACAAAATATATACTTCATGCTGTGTCCTGTGAGGGAAAATTCTGCTCAGTAATGCTCAGAAATATCTGCTTTAACTGTTTCAAAGTTTTCATCAGTAGCAGCAGATCAAAGTTTCCAGCAATACATGCTTTTACGTCAAGAAGTCGTCAGATTTGTCGCTAGTCGCTTTTTAGAAAGAAAGTCGCTAAGGGGGTCTGAAAATTCGCTAAATATAGCAACAAAGTCGGTAAGTTGGCATCACTGCACTTGATTACTCTTCAGTGACTCTACAACCTCTCTGGTCTTTCTGTAGGGCACTATGCCACCGTGAGCCTAGAGCTGGATGATCGAGGAGACGACACGGAGCTGAGGTTGGAGTGCTGAGGAGTCCCTGTGGGAGAAGAGGACTCCACCAGAGAGGGCTGGACCCACTTCTACTTCCAGGCCATCAAGCAGACATTCGGATACTGAGGCTGTTTCTCAATTCCAAGTACGCGAGTCCGGACTCGCGTTCTCGGCAAGTCCGGACTCGCGTTCTCGGCAAGTCCGGACTCGCGTACTTGGAATTGAGAAACGGCCTGCGTCCGGCGGTCTCGCGAAATGCATGACGGGTTATTTGGCACCACCAAGTCCACACAAGTCACCACCGATACATGCTCGATAAAACGGGCGGAGCGAGACCACATCTGGGAACTTTTTGCGTTCTCGGCTTGATGCGTACTTTGGATTGGGACAGTACTTGGTCTCTGACTGATGACGTACAACGAGTACACGAGAATGCAAGTACACACAAGTAC
>VOQK01009129.1:6007-20439 GCA_015052645.1 Benitochromis conjunctus | reverse complement strand
GCAACGTTTTTTACTCATTCTGATTGTGTATGAGCTCAAACACACACACCACGCTACTGCTGCGAGCTGCACTTTTCGAAGACCTATTTTTGTGTCTTATTTTCACATAACGGGTCACCACATGCATTTCGGTGGTGTTCACGACTATGTTAAACACAGAACACCACTGCCTGTCAGATGGGTTAGCAGTCTCTGACACCCTGAAACTGCTGCTGGGTTGGGGGGGGGGGTGTTTGTAAGTTTTACATATTGTTCCATTTAGTGAGCGTATTTGAAAATTCATCAAGTCACACTGGGCGGGAGCAGGTCTCAAATTGTAAATGTTCATGATCTCATCTAATTCATAAAGCTGAATAACCAATCAGTGCCATGACTAACCAAAAGAGTTAATGGGAAATCTGATTGCTCAAGGGCTGTAAAATAACTGGAATAGTACTGCTCGAGTCTGTTCATTCAGTTATTCATTCACTCTGAGAGTCTGTAGGGACACAGGTTGCTAACTGAGAAGCTATTTATTGTTTAATTTAGAAAAGTAAAAGTTGGTTTGTTGAATTAAACTCACAGGTTAATGCTAGTGATGTTGGATTTTCAAGTCTGCACAAAACAACACTTGGGTTGAATGTATCTGCTGGTTTCCTCCTGACACACGACCATGAGCTCATTCTCCATGGATCTGGGAACGGCTTTGAATAGAGAAATGCTTTTCACACCTTAATTCAAAAAAGACCTTACTGTCTCCGAAAATGGCTAAAACACAGTGGATTTTTTTTGTTATTCCTTTTGGGGGCATTGCAGTTGAATTTGTTCAGAAACAAGTCACAGCTCTCATATGAGTGTCAAATGATAAACCCCACAATGCTCCTCTTTTTTTTGTTTTAAATCAGATGAATGAAGCTTTACTACTGCAATAATCTTAAGAGCTAACCAACGAGGGGAGAAATGAATGTAATAGGTAACCTGTCTCTCCAAACAGCAGTGTTTGATCAATTTGAATGAAACTGGTGTTTTAACTTGAATTTGTGACTTGATTTGTAAATTATAGGATTAAAGCACACTCTTCAGTCCATCAGTTCCCATAATTTCCTATCATTCACCTCCTCCTCCCTCACACACCCTCTTTTTCTGTGCCATCCTCACGCAGCTGAAGTCTTAATGCTCGGAACATTCTTATTTTTTTAACTGTACAGTCCTCAACAAGTTTCTAAAATGAGAACTTCGGAGCAATACGGTCTCTTATTATTTCCATCTCGCTACTGTAAATAGCAGCCGAATGATAGTGAAGTTCACAGACATGCTGAAGAGGCTTGGCACAGTTTGGAGAGTTGATAAGAGGCTTTGTAGGGGGCATATTTTCATGTTCCTGCATCTGCTACCAGTCTCTACCAAAACATGCAGTCACAAGCTTTCAAGTCTCTGATTGTAGAGAGTGTGCGTGTGTGCGTGCGTGTGTGTCTGAGATAAGTTTGTATGCTCTGTAAATGCTATGAGCTTTTAAACCTGTAATTATTGTTAATGAACTGAAACAGATGACTAAATAAAGAAATGCAATAAATTATTCTACTTAACAACAGTGACACTGCATTATGAACCTTATTATTATAACAAGGAGACGATGTCGCTGACTGAGTAATGAGTCAGGGAAAAGGTGGCGGATGAGCAAGCTGGCGTAGGCTGTATATAAAAGATGGGCGTGGCCAATTAGTTATTATCCAATGGTTTGTAAAGCCAGAGGTTATGAGAGGCTGGACTTATCACCGAATGTTAGCTAGCTTTTAAGGTCATATATCTGATTTATCTATATATAAATGGTAAAATTTTATAGACAAGAAATTGAGTACAAACTTTTACAATTAAATACACAGTTGTTTATTATCATCATCTTTATTTATAAAGCACTTTAAAAACAACCACAGCTGACACAAAGTGCTGTACATTACAACTAAATAATACAAACACAAGATAAAAAATTTTTTTTTAAAGTTTAGCAGATAACTTCTTAAAATTGCTTTAAAAGGCTTAGATTTAGGATGCCTATTGGGTACCTCCCCTTGGAGATTTTCCAGGTGCACCCAAACGGGAGGCCTAGGTTATACTTGATAAGTCTTATTTTATCAGGCCTGGGAGGAAGAGGAAAGTGTTGCTGTGGAGGAGGATATCTGGAATAACCTGCTTAGCCTTCTGCCACTGCAACCCAATTTTCATATCAGCAGAATATGATGGGATGCTTAAAAGGTATCGACACCACAAAGAAAGGTCCACTTCTGGTCGCTAGTCACACAGGCCTAGAGACCTGTCGGCGACCATCAGGCAACTTCCAGTCACAAGGTAGAAATGTGCATTTCCCACCCAGATGTAAGATACTCGCAGTCACTGTGAAATTGATTACTAATGCCCCATTCATACAGGCCTACAGACTGGTCAGTCACCCCGTGTTAACCACCAGTTGCTAGGGAAAAGTGTGTATTCCGCAACTAGTTGGCAAGTGGTTACTGGTAGTCACTAGAATAAAACTGGTTGCACAGAGGTTGTTGTTACAGCAAACATCTGCCTGGGGGAATAGCTCCATTTGCCAGTAGTGTGCATGGAAGATGCTGAGTTGTCTGCAAACACTTGCAAACTACAAGTAGTGAAAATATGAAAAACATAAATGGAGAACTTTCACCTTCAATGTAGAAGTTGAACTGATGTACAACTTTTCCTTTGAAGGTACTTTGAAGATAAACCATCTTTCCAAACACACACATTTAAATCTCATTAACACTTAAGGTAATGCATAATAATTAGCACTTTGAAGTACAGGCAGGTGCTGACTTGTAACGTTTTAAAGAATTTGTGTGCCACAATATACAGCAGAAAAAAGTCTTCTCTATTAACTTGGTACAAATGGCGATAATGGGGAAACCGCTAGCTCTACTTACCACTAGGAAAACTGCACATTCCAGGAAGTGCATGCAGACTGCTAAGAAATGGCTCAGCACATGACTCTCCTCACCCACACCAGATCTTTTTTACACTGTAATTTACAGTATTGTGCAAATGGCACCTCATTTCTTTAAATTTTGCATCCCAGGCGCCAGACTTGTTTTGTTTTTGTATTTTTAAGTGGTCTTGAGCAATAGTTCCCTACGTTGTGTCACTCTTTTTCAAATTTCACTACTGCTCGGAGACTAAATGGGTGAGTATTTACAGACAAACCGGCGTCTTCTGTACAAACTAGAGGTGATCACAGTAGTAGTTTGGAGAGCACCAACTTTGGGACTGATATCGCCTGGCGACAACCGGGAACTTCCAGCAACCTTTCACCAACCACTTGCCAAATACACATTTTTCCCTAGGAACTGGTGGTTGGCAGGGAATCGCTGGCAACTCTCTGGGCCTGTGTGACGAGGGGTTAGCTGAGGCGACACCAAGCTTACAGCTAGCAGCCAAGTCAGCCCTCACCTGTTACTCAAATGTTGTAACAGGCCTAATAAATTTGACTTGACTAATTGTGTATAATTTTAAGCAATATTAATAGGTGAGTTTTAAACGTAAAGGTAGACACTTTAATAAAAAATCCTCTGGGGACTGATTGGCTGTTTAAGCTGATCTCCATGGTGGTCATTTGAGAAGTTTTTGGCATTTAGCATTAGCTTCATTTTTTATATAACATGTTCTTGCTACAAATGATGAGCTGACTACATGGTGTTTTCTGTGCCATAAGTAATTTAGCCCATGAGGTACCTTTGAAATCAGTGAATCAGGGCAAGCTCAAAGAACCCTACGCCATCTTTCTTAAATGTTGGATTTCATGAAAACATTTCTCTAAAATTTGCACAGATTATCTTCAGACTTGCTAGCTCTGCGGTAGACTGCCAACATGTCCACTTGGTAGACGTGACTCTGATAAGTGGAACAAAGTTGACGGATTGATGGATATTTACAGACTATAAAAAGGCTAGCACTTGCTCTACAGTGTTGAGTGGTGTGAGAGTTCAAGACAAATACATTTTATGTTACAAGGCAGTCTATAACCTTGTGTTCAAACCCCCATACAGCAAACTTTATATGGTGTGTGGATCAGTCTGTTTTCAGCTTTGACAGATGATCCCTAGATCAAGTCACATTACCATATGGATTTTGGCTTTTAAAAAGTACTTATCCACTGCACTTAATCGAAACATTGTTTTGAGAAAGCTAAAAAAAAACAAAAAACTGTCTGACTTTTGGGCACTATGGGCATCCACTTTTCAAAAAATACATTTAGCCTAGTCCACTAATAACAATAGTGGACTATTGGCCTTGGTCGAGGTCCGTGCTCTCCGAGTGCCCTTCAGGTTTTACTTGCAGACAGAAAGTTAGAGAGGATGGTGCTCATTTCTTTTGCTTGTGGTTTTCTTTCCCCTCTTCACAGAATCACAGCTCGATACTCTAGCGGCAGCAGAGGAGGTTCTCCTCTGTGTTTCTGAGAGTGTGGGAAGATTTCCACTGATGCTTGGGTTGCATTTCCTTTCTGACGCTGACTGAGTTTGGTGTCAGCCAACACACACACACAAGGGATTCGCAGAATATTTTTAAGGCTGATTTGTCATTTGATTCAATTTTAGTTCAGATGTATTTGGTTTTGAAACATGTTGATTTCTGAGAAATCAGGCCCTCAAAATCTGGTCCTAAAATCTGGGGAGTCATCAGGAGAGAGTGGAAACAACCACCTCGATGTCACTATGAAACTTCGATGGAGATATCTGACATTTCTTTAAAAAGAAACAAATTTTTCACTCCGCAGTTCTACCAAATATATGAGGATGTTTCCAAGTATGAGTCTTTTTGACTTGAATTTACACGTGCATGTGAGAGGTAATCTGCTGGAGCTCATGACCTTACGCTTCACACTCTTATGTTATGGTCCTGTGGCTGCTGCAGGAACCCTCAGTCATTGTGTGGTCTGTACGTGTCAACTTTTTTTTGTTTATCGCGGTTCCTCTCTTCAGGGAAGTCTGGTGATGTGTGCGTAAAAGTGAAGAGGTTCCTGGTACTGCAGCAACACTGTGTGTGTTTTCTCTGTACTAACCGCAGTGACTGCGATAATTGGAGATTAGTCTGTGCACCCATGTGTGTTTCGTATGTACGAAACCATGATTCTCTTTAAAAGTTGATCGTACTTCACATGTGCCAGTTTTAAGACGATGCTGTTGATCAAAGATAACTGGTGCATTTACACTCTGCTTTTGTTCGTGGTGCACAGCGTTTGGCAGCTTTATTAGAAATGTATTAAGTTTAACGTGTAGAACAGTTGTAATGTTTTAAGGAAACTTGTGTGCCACAATGTGCAGCAGACAAAAGTAATTTTTCTTAACGTGGCCCAAAGGCTGGAAACGGGAAACAGCTAGCTCTTAGTATCACCAGGCAAACAGCACAAATTCCAGGAAGTGACTGCACTCCGCTAAGAAATGGTTCAGCGCCTGACTCCCCCCACCCGCACCATGTCTTTTTTACACTGTGATATATAGTACTGTGCAAATGTCTTGGGTCACCTCTCATTTCTCTATATTTTGCTTCCAAGGAAACAGGATTTCATGTGATTTGTTTTCTTTTGTTTGATCTTATCAGCAATAACTTATCACAGCAGTAGTTCTCCAGACTTTCTGAAGGTCTTTCAAAATTTTTTCTTTGGACATTGGCTGCTTTTTTACTCATTTTCAGTGCAGCTCTTGTACCTGACCGTTTTTAGAGGAATGTCCCAACAATTTCAGTCTTTAGTTGAATCTAAATTAGATTAGATTGGACTTTATTAATCCCTCAGGTGGGTTTCTCTGGGAAATTCAGTTTCCAGTAGCAGAACACCGACAGAAGTTACATATTACAGAGTTAGAATATCAAATAAAGGGGGATGAGAGAGTATGAAATTAAACATAATTTAGCATATATACACATACACACACATATATAAATACAGAATATATAGATAGGAATAAAAAGGAATAGCAACGAATATATTCGTTGTGGGATGGTAGACAGCCAGAAGTCTATTGCATATTGTCTATTGCATATTTCGGCTATTGCACAGTCTATTGCAAAGTGACACATTGACGAACACTACAGCTTCGTTGTCCACACCCTCCTTGTCCTCCTGTTTCCCCTCCCCCTCCCCCTCCCCTCCATTGAGGAGTTAAACAGTTTGATGGCGTGTGGGACAAAGGAGTTTTTAAGTCTGTTGGTCCTAGACTTTGGGAGAAGCAACCTGTCGCTGAGCAGACTCCTCTGGTTGTTTATGACCATGTGCAGAGGATGCCCAGCATTGTCCATAATGTCCAGCAGTTTCTTTAGTGTCCTCTTCTATGAAAAATCCCAAAGATGACACAGTTTGAAAGACATAAAATAGGAACTTTGCACCAACAATGTGACTCCCAAAGAGCTGTCGGGTGAAAATGTGACCTATCTCAACATGGTGTGCAGTGTGTCCTTAAAATATTTGAGAAAATTGGACAAGTGAAGGACAAAAAATGCATCAAGCCTATCTACAGTAGAGGAACAGTATATGAAAGTCATGTCATGACGAATCCAATGACAATTTTTTGGTTCAAATCATCACCAATATCAGTTAAGGAGAGAGGGACAAAAGTGAGTGTCTACCGCCATCCATAAAACACAAGTGCGTCATGGTTTAGGTGTGCAGGACGGTCGTGTTGGGGATCTTGTCAAAGCTGATGAACGCAGAAGAACGCCTTCACTTTTCATCTTGACAATGATCCCAAACACACTGCAATATATCTGGATAGAAAAACACACAGTGGAACACTATCAGTCATGGATTGGCCTCACTGGAGCGCGAACGTCATTGAAGCAGTGTGGGATCATCTTGACAGAGAACAGAACAAAAGGCAGCCAACAAGCCAACATCCAAGGAAGAACTTTGAATGTCCTTCAAGAAGCCTGGAGAACTATTCCTGAAGACTACTTAAAGAAATGACAAAAAGCTGCCTAAGAGAGTTAAAACTGTATTGATGAATAAAGGCAGTCATACTAAATATTGACTTTCAAGCTTGTTGGAATTGTGCAAACTCTGTGTTTTACCTACATTCAACCAGTATGTGGACTGCAAAACCAGAGACAATAAAACACTGGACCTGTTCTATGCCAATGCTACTGAGACATACACCTCCATCCCTCTCCCTCCTCTGGGCAGGGCTGATCACAACCTGGTCCACCTCCAGCCCCTTTACAAACCTGCCGTCCAGAGACTGCAGCTATGAAAACTGATGGACAAAGATGGACAAAGGAGTCGGAAGAGTCTCTGCAGGGATGCTTTGAGGCAACGGACTGGGATGTTCTCTGGGATTCTCATGGGGACAGTAGAGACAACCTGACAGGCAGTGTTACAGATTACTCTGGAAGACATCCTGCCTGGTTCCTGTCCCCAAAATGTTCAACCCGTCGACCCCCTGTTACTACAGGCCAGTGGCGTTGACTTCACATGTCATGAAGACGCTTGAGAGACTCATCCTGAGACACCTGCGTCTGCTGGTGGAGCCTTGGCTGGACCCCCTACAGTTTGCTTATCGGCCCCGTATCGGTGTGGAGGATGCCATCGTCCACCTGCTGGACCAGGCTCATTCTCATCTGGACATTGTTGGGAGCACTATGAGGGTCATGTTCTTTGACTTCTCCAGTGCTTTTAACACTATCAGACCATCACTGAGGAATAAGCTCACGGAGATGCAGGTGGAGCTTGGATTACGGACTATTTAACAATTCGACCACAGCTTGTCCGGCTGGAGAGCTGCCTCTCAGATAATATCCTGAGCAGCACGGGGGCGCTGCAGGGGACTGTCCTGGGTGTCAGACTGGAGAACCTGAGAGAACCTGGAGGTGTCTGAGAGGAGAATGCTAAAAAAGCTTCTCTGTATCATGGACAACCCCTCTCACCCCATGCACACCTCCATGATGGCCCATCGGAGCACACACAGCAAAAGACTGATCGCCCCTAAATGCATAACTGACCATCACAGGAAATCCTTTCTACCGGTGGCAATAAGACTGCACAACTCTTCCTTGCTCTTTAGGTGATTCCTTAGGATTAACATCAATGTTCTTCTGTTCTCATTCAGATCGTGATGATGATGACTATTATTTAATATTATATTTGCACTACCCCACTGTATACTACTGTATACTACAATTCTTACTGTATATATTGTATATCTTTATTCCTCTGTTTCTCTTGCTGCATTGAGCATATGTATGACAAAAGAATTTCCCTCGGGATAAATAAAGTTCTTCTTACTCTAATTCTTATTATTCTTATATATTGTATTTCCAATTATGTTTGCATATGTTAAATAAATCAGAGCACCAATTTCTTATTTTCCCAGCAAAACGAGTGGTGGCTCAAGACTTTTGCGCAATATTGTAACATCTTATTTAGTGAACGTTAGGGAACCTAGTAGGCAGATTTAGTTACCTTATGGCAAGGCTAAGTTAGTTAAGATGATATTCTAGTTAAAGTACTCTATGATCCTTTTCTTGTAAACATACCCATGTTAACTCCAGGCTGTAGATGAATGACAGTCAGGTATTTCTGATATGATAAATCATGGAATGAAGTCAAAGTGTGCCTCTTTGACACTTTTCAAGACACGCACAAATTCATTTCAAAACCAAGTGTGTGTGGGTATGTGTGGGTGTGTGTGTATGTGGGGGGGGGGGGAGGCCAAAGCATAAACATACATTGCTATTCTGTGACTCAAGGACCTCAAATTGTTCTGGTAACTGCACAATGTCAGTTTCCTCGTAATTGTCGGTAATTCAAAATGTTCTCAATGAGTACACAGCAATGAATGATGCACCATTTAAAAGTCTCTGACGTCTCTGCGTAACAATGCAAAGATAACAAGCGCTTCATGTGGTTTTCTCTTATATAGAAAAAGGTGCAGAAACAATGAGTGGTTTAATTTTTAATTCTGAGTTTTATTTTAGGGGGAAAAACTTAAATATACTCAAATTTTTTGTTTCCCTGTTTCATTTACCCAAGTCTGAGGGCAGACATGAATAGGTGAATCAGAGATGTCCTATAATGTAAAATTAACATTGGTGACAGACACAAAGTGAAGGGGTCGATGGTTTTCTATCTTTTGCAGGCACATTTTTATGCCCCTCTCCGTGTTATACTGCATAATCCTACTACCAGTTACGAGGCCCTACGGGGTACCCTTAGTATCACAAGTTATTAGTTGAAACCACCCACAATTTAAGTCATAGGTTCAGTATTTAGTCAAATATGCTTACTGAAGGGGAATTAAGCACCCTTCAATACATATGCAGTTGGATCCATATACGTTTGGACAATGACACTTTTTTGACATTTTGTCTCAGACGTTCAGCTTTAATTTAAGGAACTTCAATAAAGTTTTGTATGAACTGGTTAGGAGTTACAGCAAATAACTCCTACACAGAACTCATTTATAAATCTGCAAAAGTAATTGGACAATTGACTGAATCGCAGTTTCAGGTGAGACCTGTTTCCTCATTGTTCAATGACATATTAGGCTGGTAAAGCTCTGATCTGCGGTTGATTTCAAGTTCTGAACTTGCATTTGATATCTTTACATTACATTGTAAAGACATTTCAAGAGAAGATATTTCGAATATTGGTGCAGTCAAGAACAAGATGGCCAGATTAGACTTGCCTGCTTAGTTCTTGACACGTGAAACCGAGAATGATGGGAAAAGAAAAGTTTAGAGAAAGAGAGAAACACTGAAGATGTGACTGCTGATGAATTCTGAAGTGTACTCAGATTGAGCGATATACTATCGAGGGGGGATTTAAAATGATCTTAGCACCTTTGTTAATCCCCATTCATTAAAGCTAAAAGTCTGCACTGCAATCACATCTTGATTGCTTTATTTAGTTAGGTTTGGTTAGTAGGTTGTTTAGTTCACTGTGTTGGCTTACAGTGGCAACACTACACATAAATTTGCCCTACTACTATTACTCCTACAACGGCTACTGTACCTACTATTCTCATGAAAGTCATATGTCTTGTATCCACCAAAAGAAATCAAATCAAATGTCATTGTCTAGTCGGTTGAGAATAAATGTAATTCTTTGTGTGTGCGTTCTTCTTGTTATAAGGGAAGTCTTTTACGAGGAAAGTCAGGAAATTCTCGGAACCATGACCTAGAAGCTGTGAACTATTTAGACGTCAGCATTGAACACATTTTTCCCACACTATCATATGAAGCAAAAACCTGAAAAACCACTTCTGCCTCATTCAACCAGTCTGGTTGCAGCTTTCACCAGACTCACATATTCATATAGCAGAGGAGCATGATAGCTAGTGTCCAGGATTGGTGTCGTCAGCTCCCTTTCTGCTCCTTAGTTACTTCTTTGAAAAAAATGCCCAGAAAGCTGTGTTTGTACAACATGGTCATCTGTGAAATGATAATAAGCCTCTTCACTTTTGGCAAAGTCAGTTGTGAAGCTTGCTCTGGCTATCTGATGACCAACAAGTCCACAGATCAGCCATCACCACATCGTTCATTGTGAGATATCCTCACTAACAAGAACTGGAAGAAGGAAATGGAAAACAGGAAATGGATGACTAATGGTTCTTCAGGGAAATCTGTTTCTTCATCACTTCTCAACAAGAAGTAACAGGAAAGACTTGTCCAAGAAAACTCAAGCAAGCGGCGAGGCTCTCCGGCAGCCTGCCTGGAAGCTAAAAGAGGGCTAATAGCCTCCACCGCAGACGCAGTCGTGTGCTACGATGATGGGAGGATCTCTTTCATCTGAACCTTCCAAATAAAAGTACAGCAGAACCACAGTTCTGAAAATGGAGCATCCTATTCATACTGAACGTCATACAACACCTCCTCTTTTTACACTTCTCCACCAACCTCATTCTGAGTGTCCCTCTCTCGCTCTCTCGCCCCCTTGGGGCATTGATTGTCTATTGATTTCTGTAGAAGCGTGTGCAAGTAAAGGACAAAAAACTCCACGCGGAGGATTCCACAGAAATCAGCTGATAAGCACATAGTTGCAGAACACCTCACTTCACCTTTCACTTCTCAAAATAGTCAGGAATGTCCTTAAAACCAAGACACTTCAGAGTGAAACTGCACTGCTGTGTGACTCACTCGTCACCAGCCTTCAACTCCCTCCCCCCTCCACCCCACGAGATACAGCTTGTAATTTGCACTCAAATGTCAATATCAAATATAATTTCAAGATAAGTCTTTATAAGAATGACTGATTGATAGCGCCTGTATAAGCAAGGGCATTACAATCATTACCATTACTCATAAACTACACTCTATGACTTGGTGTGTGTTCCTCTTCCTCAAGCTGAGGTAATTATATCCTCAAACTAGTCAAGTTTACTTGAATCGACTGTGAGTATTATATTCAGTATGACTCATTGTTTTATGTTTGTTTGTGTGTGTGTGTGTGGCTTCAATTGTCTAGACTCTTAAAAAAAAAAAAAAAAATTCCCCTGAAGAACACAGAGCTTTATTGGTAAGGTTTGGTTTTTAGCGTTGGAGTTTTGGTTAGGTGTGAGGAAAGGATAGGAGTTTAGGTAAGCTGACAACGTCAGAGCAGAAATGAAATGTGCTCGACACAGTGTGAAACGGTGACACACTGCTCTCACAAATGTCATGAAACTGCAAAATTCAGCCAAATTGTGATGCTCTTAGGTGATAAAACTTTTTGGGAGTCACATGTAGATCGCAGTTCCCACACATTCTGCATTTGCAGTTTTACATGTACAAAAACAGGCGTCAGTTTACATGAAATCAGACTAGAGGAAGGAAAGGAAAGGTTTAATCAGCTGGGGAACTGGCAGCAGCGGCTAACAGCTAGCCTGGTTCTTTCAGTAATTAGCAACATGACAATATACAATTGACACCAGCTGTTACGGTCACTCATGAACACCCTATATTTTATATCTGTAAATGTAAATGGACTGATTCTTATATAGTGCTTTTCTACTCTGCTTGAGCACTCAAAGCACTTTATACATCATTCACCCATTCACTCCCATTAATACACACACTTTTTCCACACCTAAGTGCTTTCTATCTGAGAATCACACACATTCACACTCCGATGAACACATCAGAGACCAACCTGGGCTTCAGTATCTTGCCCAAGGATACTTTGGCCTACAGACTGGAGCCGCCAGTAGCCTACCAGGCGACTTAGTAGATGACCTGCTCTTCTTCCACCTCACTTTGATTTCTGTAAAAACCATAATGTAAACCAGCAGATGCCATCATAGCATTCACTACCACTACATTAGATTTCTTATAAGCAGTACAAATGCCAACAGGAAAAAGGCTTGGAAGGCTGGAAGCTCTCCATGGACAAAAGTACTGAGCCACTGTGTCCACGGGAGCGGCTGAGCCATCGGAATCCATGCCACAAAGGTTGCCGCAACAATGGCATCCTATTACAACACCACACTCTATTTCAGTGAGCTTTGTAGCTTTCACAAATCTTTGTAAAGGCAGACCACGTGGCTAGGTGATTGACTTTATACTACTGCTGTCAGAAAGAGATTAATCTAAAGATTAACAGACATGGCCCAATACTTTTATACTCCCAGCTAGTCGTCAGCTGTGAGCACTGCGTGCACTCACGCTTGAAAAGATGCACTGGTGTTTGGAAGTCTGTGAATGTCTTCACAAGTCAGATACTCCATATGTAAACAGGCAAACAATGAGTTTAAAATCCATTCATACGAAGGTTTAAAAAGTCTGGCTGTGGTCTCTTAAGTATCGGCTGAGGCCGCTCAGTTCAAGCTGCTACCACGGCTACTTTTACAGCTTTAAGTATGTGTAAAGTCACAGTTGCGTCACTATCGTGACGTATTAGTCACACCCCTTAGTTCATTTTAGGATAGCGTGGTAGTTTCAACGAAGTGTGAATGCTGTCTTCATTAAAAAAAAAAAAAAAATACGCACACATTCCTGTCATGTGAGTCACACTCAGCCAGGTGTGCCCACCTGCTGTTGCCGCACTGGTTGTATCAAAAGAAAAAAACAAACCCAGCTTTGATTGAAAAGCAAGCCTCTAAGTTAGTGCTTCTCTATTTTAGTTTGTCTTCACTGTCTGATTTCTTGTATTACTTCAACTGATTGTGCTCATTATCATACGATTAATGTATTTCCTACCTACTCAAAGTTATTTCTCATAACTCAAAGCCTGTCCTTGATCTATCATGTATCTGTCTAACCACTAACCCCAAAAATTTCCCACTTCCTCTTGAGAGCATTTTAATCTGTACTGGGTCCAAATTAGATTGAAAGTGCAACACACACACACACACACACTTCATTACGTGTCAGCTCTCCCCCTGATTCTGGTAAGTGTGTCTGTATCTAAGCGTAACAGTCCATTTACTACCAAAGTAACCCCACCCACCTGTCACTTTGCCCTACAGAGATGAATCACCACAGTGACGATATACTGTACAATAACCTTCCACATTTCCTCGTGTCTGCCTGTCTGTCTGTAATGTGAGGGTGTGTGTTTGTGTGTGCTTGTCCCTCCTTCTCACACTTAACTCCCACAAAAAGTCAGTGCAGAATGACAGGAAAAGTTAAAAAGTAAAACGTAACTAGCGCAGTGAGTTTAAATACTTTATTTAAAATAGAATAATAAAACATGTAAAAAAAAAACTATGTTCAATTCAGTCACAGAACTCAGATATCACATGTGAGCTTTGTGAGGGAGACGGGAGAGCTAAGAGTTACAGTACATGTGATTGAGGCCTGCCTTCAACACGAACTGACATCCTCCGTTGGGTTTTCAAGCCAGATCACAGAGTTTGAGAGTCAGTGCTGATTGACATTCATGTGTGATGTAAACATTCCACATTATTAGAGTATTTAAACCTGCTACAAAAATATATCTCCCTTGTGGCACGGCAACAGTACCCTCCGCCATCCCTCCGTACGTCTAAAAGTTCGCTCTCTTAACGTCCTTGGATAATATTTATGTTGGAGTACAGTTTCCAGTGGAAGGGTGGCATTCACAGGCGAGCCCACCGGTTCTTTCATCTCTGTAATAGCTCTGTTGTGTCTGTAGTTTTCTTTTAATGCACCACGTCCCAACTTTTCATACTTCTTAAAGAGCAACAGGTGCTCTGTCCATGTGCAACTGGGAGTTGACTCTCTAGAGGTAATATATGTTGAAATGTCAGCCACAAACCCACTCCGGCTGGAGACCGTCTGCACTCGACTGCTAACGTGTTCTCCCTTTTCGAGCATTTGGCAGCTTTTCAGCTCAAAGGTCTCTCCTAGTTTCCCCTGTAACCATATCACGTCAGTCTCAATCTCCATTGTGTCGCACACAGGATTTACCAATCCCTTGCTGTTACTTGGTAAGGGTGACCTTCTTGAAATGATAAATAATACTGTCAACAGTTTGTATGGCAAGCCGGTCACAGTTT
>VOQK01009126.1:24044-37647 GCA_015052645.1 Benitochromis conjunctus | reverse complement strand
TACATAATAGAGAAAGTATGTAGAAAATATGGCCCTGCTCACTTCAAATAATACAATGCAAATATGCAAACAACTGTTCACATCAGTGGTACCAAAGAATGATAAAAACGAAACATGGCACATGTACAATATACATATATGATAGCTTATGTATATCATTCATTGTCTTTAGTACTGTGTGACCGCCTGCAAGGACGAACATGCCTCTGTACTGCAACTGCAGGCGATTTGTTTGTCTCTTGGTTATTGTGTACCTATAAGAGAGACTCGCCAGTTTCTCTGTCTCCAGAGTCCCATATGCGCTTGAAGTGCTGCGTTTGTTTTACAGAGACAGAAAAAAAATCCCTTTTCATCTTCTATTGTCTTTGCCCAGTCCTTGACATGTGTCTTTTTCTCTCTTTCAGGTAAATCTCAAGATTCACCTAACACTGCACAGGGAGCAGAAAAGTGCTTTTTGGAGGGGAAAAACAAAGTCCTTTTGATGCTGATTTCTTTCCCCTCAAAAAACCTTAAGAAAAGAGAGGTGCGGAGAGACTAAAAAAGTTCTTCTCTTTGCTCTTTCTTAGCAGATCTCGATTGTCCTTGGGGAAAGGGTGGTCTGCATGTCTGAGAGCGGGGTGGGGACGGGGGAGCTGTAGATGTTGGATCCCACTGACGAGGGGAAGGAGGAGGCCACCTGGGATTGAAAGGTGCTGGACATGGACACCGATGGGTAGGTGGTGGCGACAGATGGAGATGGGTAGGAAGTGTGGACGGGAGAGGAATAGCAGGAGGTGACTGGAGAGGGGTAAGAAGACACTGGAGAAGGATAGGAAGTGATGGGAGAGGGGTAGCTGGAGGGAGGTGAGGCTGCTGAGACCGGGGCTGCTGTTACGACCACTGCTCCTGCCTTCTCTGCTTTCTTGTCCTTCTGCCGTAGGTGGATCTTTGTGTGTCTTTTCCTCTCGTCGCTGCGGGCAAATTTGCGTCCGCAAATCTCGCAGGCGAAGGGCTTCTCGCCGGTGTGAGTGCGGATGTGTGTTGTCAAGTGGTCACTGCGGCTGAAGTTACGCATGCAGATGCGGCACTGGAAGGGTTTCTGACCTGTGTGGATGCGGATGTGACGTGTCAGCTCATCAGACCGTGAAAAGCGCCGATCACAGGTATCCACGGGGCAAGCGTACGGCCTTTCGTGGGGTGGCGTCTTGCTTGGCCGGGTGGGGTACTTGCGCATGCGGCTGGGCTTGATTAGCTGGGACTGGTAGACACTTTTTAAGTCCTGGGAACCAGTCTGGGTGGCAAAAGCCTTGATGGTAGAGAGAGGAGTTAGGGAGGGCTGGCTTGACTGACTCTGGAAGGGCTTTTGGTCAGGAGGAACCAGGCTGATCTCTCCCTGCTGCTGAGGGAAGAGGTAGTCAGGAATCATGGGCACAGGGAAGCTTGTGCTGCAGGTCTTGCTATTGGGATAAGCAGGGGGTGGGTACTGCACTGTTCCGGCTGAGGTGGGAAAAGCCTGGCCCTGGTCTGGGAAGATATCAGAGTTGGGGCTGGAGTAGGTTGGGGCAGCTGAGTAGATTGGGTTGGGCTCGCTGTGGTGAATTGAAGAACTGAGGCTGGAGCTCTGAGATGAGGACGAGGAGGTAGAAGAAGGCGAGGAAGAAGAAGAAGATGGGACTGAAGAGGAGGAGGATGAGATGGTTTGTGAGGCTGCGGCGGAAGCGCTAGAGCTGGGAGCAACATTGCTTATCAGCCCAGAGAACAGGCCCAAGATCGGCTCCGCCCAGAGGCTGTTGCTGCAGGTGGTGGCGGGCTCAAGGGTGAAGCTGCCTGTATAGGAGATGGGGGGCAGCCTTTGGGTTGGGTAGGTCTGCTCCACCACTGGCTTCTCACAGTTGAAGGGGATATCAGGTAACGTATCTGCAGGGAACACAGAGAAAGCAGAGACATTAATCAAACTGTCAATATCCAGAGGGAGGGAGAGGGAATCCTGCCAGAGCAGTGGACAGTGTGTCACCCCTCTCTGCTGTCACAGATCAGACAGGTGCCCACGCAGAGAAACACCCTCCAACTAAACTCTTTTCCCCTCAACTCTAGAACCGTGTCTATCTAAACGTCAACAAGAGCTGCATGCTTTCTAGACACATTGACTCAAACTCTCTCAATCTTTCTTTTATTTTCCTACTTCCTGTCTTTCACAAGCTTGAGCACGCACACACATAAACACAGTGTTCGGATTCCTAAAACCCATCAGAGAGCCAGAGGCGATTGATCACCGAAACTGCAGTTCAGCTGGTTTTGGAAATGCAATTTGAATTGAGCTGTAGGAGTGTCGAGAAGCATTCGGTGGCAGAGCAGAGTCTGAGTCTTTAGAGACCTGACAAGGATGTAGAGCTATCAATAAATTAGTGTTAAGTAAGGTGCTTTTATTTCTCTGTATTTACTTTAAATAATATATTATAATATTAAACAATTGCATTCCATGAGCTAAAGGGGAAGACTGCAAAACTAATTGCAGCAGACTAATAAATAAAATTCTTAAATGTCAAGTTCAATCAAGCATGACTGTTTAATCTAGTGAAATAAAAATAAACAGCAAACATAAATAATATTTTTATAAGTTGTATAGCTGTTTCTGTCAACTCTTTCTTGGTTCAGTGTAGCTCTGCAGATGCGATCGAATGTTTAATTCAGTTTTAAATGCAGCATAGACAACCAGAAGCAATAGAAGCAAATCTCCAGATCTTACCTCCAGCAAGGTGGTCATACTGGTCTCCTGGCTCCCCGGAACCAAAACCGGCACCTTCTGGTGCGGACGCAGTGAGGAAGGGGGTCCCTGCAGAGCTGAGCATCATCACCTCCTCCAGCTTGGGGTAGTTATCCATGGGAGAGTGAGGGAACCTCAGGGGCTCGGAGTTCTGCAGGGCTGGGAGAATCATCTCAGTCTTGGCTGCAGCCATCCTCTGCTGGTGCTGAAGCTGCAGGGCTGAGACCGCGCTGGTGGCTGGTGTTGAGTGCGGGGAGGCTGGGCGCACGTTAGCAGAGCGGTGCCTCGCAGGTGAAAGGAATCACTTAGCCCCGTTCAGGGAGCGCTGCACACTTCTTCTGATACCGAGGAAGATGCAGCTTTTCTGCCTTTAGTCCGTGACTCTTGCTCTCCGGTGGTCCTGTCGTTGTCCTTGTTTCTCTTAGAGGTGAGTAAAGATCCACTTGTCTTTTCGGAAAAAATCAAACGTCTCCTTTATACTCATTCCCTAAGATTAATCAAAATTAATCTGTTGATTAATTTCGATTTTTTTGTAATAAATTACTTCTCCAATCAGGCTTTTTACCTTCTTGGATGAATGTTGTTTTGAGTTGCCGTTTTACTTTTTAATGTGATTTTTCTGTCAGTGAGATCTATTTGTTTGTCTCTCTATCTCGGCTCTAACAGTTGCTCTTGTGGGCTCTCAGGGCTCTCTATGAGCCGAGAGGTTTCCCCGCTCCTTTTATACTCTCGTGTGACGTAGATGTCCATATTTGGAGCAGAGGAAGCCCATATTTAGGCACTGCAGTGGAGGACACATGACGCTGGCCTGGGGGGAAAAACAGAGAGGAGAGACTTTATATTAAGCTCTAACAGTAAATTGTGAAGACAACGCCGCTCTTCCTCTGTCCCGAATCAATGTATCTTCATAGGCAAGCAGCTCGCACAGACAGCAGCATTATTCTTGCTCTCTCCCGGTCGTCCCATAGATTTGATTTGGATTTCCCATATGTGCAGCAGGCAGCGCTGCTGCCGGAAAGCCCTGCTCCGCCGTGCCTTATAAGGTCGTGACTACATAAGGACCTATTCCGGTGGGTTTCCATTTCCCCTGTCCTTATTTGGAGCTTCCTGAGGCAACGCTGATCGCTGCTTGGCAGTGAATGAGAGACTGGAGTGCAAATCATGTCCAGCGCTCACAATAACTAATGTCAGCGACAGAATTACGGTCCTGTGTTTAAAAGCGCAGCTTAACTCGCGGTTCGCCTGTAACCACTCTGTGAAACAGACGAACTGCGCTGCGTGGACCGAGTTAGTGTTTAAACAGACGCGCCGAGAGAGCCAAAAACACGATGAGCGGGTTTTAAACACAATCCCAACAACTTGCGCCACAATTTGGGTGCAAAACACGCAAAAACACAACTGCCAGCTACCAGCTCACGTGTGACCTTAACGCCCTTTTTAAAACAAATACTGACATTTACAAGTTTCACGGGCGTGCGTTTCCTCTGCTTATATATATATATATATATATATATATATATATATGAATAAAAAGTGGGGCATATGAGGACATTTCTCAAGCAGCGGGCTGAGAATTAGGAGGCTGCAAACTGCTGGATGGCAGCAAACTTCTCCTAAATTAACTTTCCATCTCTCTCTCGGCGGTGTCATTGATTAATGAGGACAGATAGGCGCGGATGCTGACGAGGTACGGGGCGATCTGTCTAATTGAGGGGTGTCCCCGGCTCAATATTCAGGGAATCTCTCTGCCACTCAGCGGCCTAATGGGCCGCGTTAACAACACTGCGCACAGCTGCCAGGACGCCTGCGGGATACCGATGCTACCCCGGCTGCTCCAGCTTCGGCTGCGGCTCCTGCACTCCTCGGTGGAAGCTGACAGGAAATCGATGTGTTTCCCTTGCTGCTGACTGGATCTATATGCGAGCAACCTTATTGGGAAATATCGTGGGCAGGAAACTTTGAGGTGGTCCGAGGGAGGGAGAGAAAAGATTCTACCGGTGAATATAATTTGATTTAGATTCCGGGTTTAGTGAATAAAAGGCCCTCGCACCAATTTTAAACTGCCCCATCCAGATGCCACTGTCACAAGTATGCGATCACAATCGGACTGATTCGAAATCTGACATAGATCGATGGATCAATTGATGTGGTAGCAAAACAATCATTCAGGTACGCACAGGCGTTTGGTCTTTGCTGGATTGCATCCCCTTGCAGGCATTTTCCATTCAGCCTCTGGCAAATGTCTCTGTTTACTCCTATTAGAGTGATAGCAAAATTCTGTCATATATTATGGATGATCTGGAGCAGAGGCTCTTTTACAAAATCCAAATATGCCTGGAGTAGACGCGCAGCTGGAGAATGTGTAATTCTGTTTATTCATCCAGATACTGTACGTATAAATCTAATAAATTCTGAAGGTATGTGGCAATGCATAGAAAAAAATGCTAGCCTGTCACCATGTACACACAGTTAACGTTTGGATTTACATTCTGCTTTTCAGCCACAAGAATTCTCCTCCTCCATGGGCCTGTTACTTTGACGATAAAAGACCAGGAGACAGCCTACAATGATGGTGAGTTACACAAAATGATTTTAAACGTGGCAAGGTGATGATACCAAATCTAAACTCCTGTCTGCATCCACCACCGCTGTCATGCATCAGCTACCAAGGTCGATAAATTTGTGGAAAAGCAAAGAAGAAAAGAGCAGAGAGCAGCAGATGAGAGAACTCATCATCTGATGACAATGTAATAAAATCAGGTTAGGGAAAACTCTCAGAAAAGTAATAAAGTAATAAAGATGATAAACAGTTCACAGTGGTTGTTTGGGCCTCACTTCACTCTGATGCATGGAGGGGGTGGAAGCCAGATGCTGTAAGGGCAGGAGAAGGAGAATTAGTCTATGTGTGTACTTTTGCATGTTTGTGTATGTGGGTCAGCCGGTTTGTTCTCATCTGTATGTTCAAAATAACTGCCCACACAAACCAGTCGGAGGACTCCTCACCTGATCAAACTCCAGTGACCTACGAGAAAAAAAAGATAACTAACATTACACGCAACAATCACGCCCCTGTTCTCCCACACACACATAAACATATCCTGCATGAGCGCTAGTTAATATTTAACCATGTCCCAATTTGCAAGGAAAACACGAGGAAGTAGGTAGATATGCCAAAAAACTAAAGAAAGAGCATGCATGAAGAGGAGCTGGAACAATAGAAGGACAGGGAGGTGAGCACAATAAGTAAATATGTGAAATTGAAAGAATCTCAGACAGGTGGAGAAAAAGAGATGAAGAAGGTGGGAAGGAGGAAAGAAAAATAGAAAATGAAAGAGAATCCTCTCACCCACGGTATCTATGTGGGAGCAAATATCAAGCTTTGTGTTGCCATTTTTCAGAACCCAGTGCCAGGCAGTCAGTCAGGTAGACGAGGCAGGCAGGCAGGCAGGCAGGCAGACACTCCCACTCCTCCGTCACATCTCCTCACCTCCTGGGCTGCCCACACCGAGCCGTGGTGCAATCCCTCCCCATTAGCATACAGGTGTGCTCCCCTGATGGGCGGACCAGGATTAGAAGGTGGGTGATGACAGCTACTGAAGCCTGGATGTTACACAATCTGACAGAGGAGACACGAGGGTGGGAGGGGTAATGTAATGACACAGAGAGAAAAAAAAGGAGGTCCTGGTTATTTTGGAGCACAGGATCATAGTTTCATAGTTTTATTCGAGCATGTGGGAAAGTGTGTGTGTGTGTGTGTGTGTGTGTGAGGGGGGCGATTTTTTATTATGATAAAAACTAGATGTGGCCTGGATGTGTTATATACACAGCCAGAGTTGATAATTAAATGGGAGAAGAGCGGAGGCCTGATCGTCTCGGGCAGAGTGACAGGCTGAATATTAGCCCATAGTCACACAGTGATGGGGAGAGAAGCTGAGAACATGATAGGAGGCTATTTGATAAATGTCATTTTTTTCTCAAAGTTTTTTTTAAAGTGACATCAGCCAGAGTATGCCTCCCTTAACTTTTTTTTTTTTAACATGTAGAGAGAATTTTGACTAATTGACACACGTGACAAGCCAAATGGATCTAATGGGATTCTGGAAACTGCCTTTTGCCTTTTGGGGAAGACATCCAGCAACGTGTGTCTGTTTAAATACTTGACACCGTCACTCTATGCTCCAGTCATCATAAACCTTGGCTCGCTTACTGAAATCTAACACAACCCATGACAATACATGCAGAAGATTACAGCATACCAGCTGTTGCTACTCTGAAGCAGTTATGCATTTTTCCCCCCCTTTTTTGAGAGGACTCCAGGAATGCCAGTGTGGAAGGCAGACTTTGTATTTAGCGGCGAGACTTTAAGATCACAAGTTTTCTTTTACTATGGGAGCTGACCTACTAAAGCTTTAGGCCCCAGTGATGTTTGAAAAACAATCTGCTCGCTCTCTCAGTCAGTGCAAGCATCCCTCCTTGTCATATTACCCCGCAGGCTGTGGAGCAGGAACGGCTGTGGTGTATCACGGAGAAAGAGAGCAGTGGCATCCAATAGCTGCTCCATCTTCATAGCCATCTGCTGCTGCCTTGTGAAGGTGGAAGGTGACAGAGCGACAATTACCAAAAACATTACACAGACACCCCCCTCCCAACCCCGTCTTGTGTCCCAGAGGTTGCGTGTGACTCACCGAGTACCCAGCTTGTTTGTTTGATGCTTGTGACAAAAGAGCTGACCCCTGACCTTTCAGCTCCGGATGAGTCACCGGTAGCACACTGAAAGTCGGGGCTTCCCCATACTGTGCAGCATTCACAGCAACGGGTAACATTTAAAGGTTGCTACAAAATGCTTTCTTGTGCCATAATCCGTGGGTGACCCCAGCATGCTGACAGGACCGATGCATACAAAAAAACAGGTCAGCTCGGTATTCATCATCCACAGCGAGCAGGTTCTTTTTGATGAAATGTTGTGTACCGTAGCTTTTCTGATAAAAAATCAAATCAAATCAATGAATACTGATTCTACTGCTTGGAAAAAGAATCTATTCAAAGTGATATTGAATTGAAAAAAGGCACCTGTTGTGCTGTTATTGACTGTTGTGAGATCTGATGTGCAGCAGAAACTGTACCTGAGATAACAACTGAAGGTAGTTGCTGAGGTTAGCATCTACATTTCTGCTGGCAACCTTTCTTTTTCCTTTCCAGTGTTGGAAATTAACCAAATACATGTGATTTCAAAGTTAAGTTTTTTTTAGTATAAACAGTGCACTTTTTTACCATGCACTCTATTTTTTTTTAAAACGGAGAAAAGTTAATTAATTTTTGCTTGTTGAACCGTTTAAAATGTACCCGTCCTCTTCAGTCGCTTTATGTCAGGCAGTTTGCAGAGAAAAAAACCAAATTTATTTCAAGTTTACTACACACACTGGGTTAAAACTCCTCATTCTGGCTGATTAACTGAGCTGGCTGGAAGTGCTGCTCACAGTGCTGACGTCTTCACATGGGCAGAGAGACAGACAGGAAGAGACGGGGAGCGAGGGAGGCAGAAAGATGTGGCCTCAGCGTCCAGACTGAAAAGCAACTGATTTGTTTTCTTTAGTGAAGATGTTTGGGCGTGACTTGTGCGCACACGTACTCACAGCAGACACTAAACAGAGTCGTTTTCATTCCGCTAAAAGTCTTTGGCTTTTTGTCAGGAGGCTAAACTTTGCTTTAGTCCGCAGTCTAACAGGGCTCTGCCCGGCCACATCTGTTTCTGTGGAAGAGACGCTTTATGCAGCGTGGGTTTAGTATTGCGTCAGACGGCCACACCGTCATCCCGCTCACTCTTTGGACCCTCACATTTATTGAGAGAATGGCGAGAAAGATGAGACGGTTTGGTTTTTATCTTCTCCCTTCTGGAACCATGAGCTGTAAACACATTGCCTGAGCTACTGAAAATTTGGTAAACTTACCCTGAAATCACACCCGTCTCTCAAAGGATGACCTCTCTAAACCCAGTGTCACGCAAACAGTCAAAGCACGCACACACGCACACACACACACACAGACACACATAAACCTTTAAGTTGTTCTCCAGAGTTTATTTGAGTTTTTGAGTCAGATCAGAAGTTGCCAAGACAAATAGTCTCCTTGAGTCCGATGGCCAAAGCTGTTTCCAATAACTTGCCGTGAAGTGAAAATGACAGCCAGAGAGAGAAAGTGAGAGAGAGAGAGAGAGGGAGACGCAGACACATCTGCTCAGGTGAGAGTTATTTGTTTTTCGTGTCGGAGCAGAAGTGAAGTGAATGAGTGGAGAGGGTGAGAGGCAGGGAGATAAATGAGTGGAGAGAGATACAGAAGCAGAGGAAGTGATGGAAAAGAAGAGCCAGAAAGCGACAGAGAGTGAAAGCGACTGTTAGTGGGTTGTTGACAGGTGAGCCCGAGGGCAGGCACGGCAGGCTGATTCAGGTAAAGCCCCTCTCCCTCCCCCTTCCCACCTTAACCCCAGCCCTCCCTCCCGCCTCCCATCTATCCCCAGCTGGAGACTGCCGATGTGGGATAGCCTACAGGGCTGGGGAGACAGGTCTCCATCAGAAAGCCCCGCAACCCTTTGCAATCACACAATAATCATTTAACTCCGAGTGCCGTGTGTCAACAGGCATGACGGCTGACGAGGCAGACAGACAAGACGACAAACAACAATAAATGCAGCGGCCGTTGCAGAGAAAAACAAACGAGAAAACAGAAAGAGGGGCGAATGAATAAATGAATATCTGTCAGAAGCATTTGGCTTACGGGACAATGGTTTTTTTCAGGAGTCCAGGCTCGAGGGCCAAATGTCACTTTGGGTCACTTAGACTGAAGATTCAACAGCACATCTTGTAGAGTCAAACCCCGCTGCAGCTGGAGAAGAACACATCTTATGTGATACGTAATTACCGGTAATCTAATTTACACTAATGCTTTAAATTATCTATTACAAATTAAGAGGGTCAGAGTTGTCTCCACTTCTCTTTACGAAAGGCCTTGAAAAAGACTGGCGGTGCGGGTTAATGGCGCAACTGGATTAAGGAGACTAGATTCATACATAATGCAAGCATTTACCTTAATGGGAGAAACGTGACTAGTGAGCCGTGTTTACATTAAAGGAGGGTGAGAGTTCAGCCGAGCCGAGGGAATATTTTTCTGCCTACGCTGGCGGCAGACAGTGTAATGAATTTCTATAAAGCGCACTGCAAATAAAACTAAAGACACACAAAGGAGATTGCATGTTGATGGTTGTCGGGCGATGCTGACAAGGAGAAATGGGTGAGGACGGTGTTGAAACTTGCAGCAGTGCACAGTCTGGAAAGAAAACATCCAGTAGCCTGACTCTGAACTCCAGATCTTAAAAACAAAACAAAACAAACAGACTTACCCACAATATCATGGAACAATGGACCACCACTGAACCTGGGCTTTTAACATATGTATAAAGAGGGGCGATCAAACAGGAAGTGAAAAGTTTTAAACAGTTTTATTGGCACAAGAACTGCGACAAAGACAAACGTGCTCCGTTATTTGTCCTGCAATCCGAACACACAAACGCACGTGGCACATCGAACGCAACCTCGTTTACACAGGCGTGATCGTGTCCAAGGGCCGACACGACTACATGTATCCACAAGTGTGTCGACAGCACACACCCAGCATATAGTCTGACATTCTCCTGGCCACAATACACCACACAATTAAAATAAATCTTGTACGAGGGCCACATGGTGCTGCCTTTCTTTCTCTTTTTTTCTAACAAGGGAACAACTCCATAGCAACACCAGAGAAATGTTTACTTATGAATATATTTGGATTTGCACTGTCGGAAACATAAACAGGCTTAGTGTCATAATTTAGTTACGAACAGGAGTTGTCTTTGTATTGACTTAAAGAGTCAAAGAAAAGAAAATAACGTGAGCTGGAAAGTCATGAACTTCCATTTTTCTCGCAGTGGGATTGTGACAGTGTGTGTTCTCATTACGAGCACACCGACAGCCCTCCGTGGGTCTCACTCTCTGAGTTTCTCTCTCCCCCATCTATCTCTGCATTCCCAGACAGCTTTAGCAGTTCAAACCCTCGCACTGCGGCATTGTCACACACTACACTGGTTGCCATGGAGAAATAGTCCTCCTGGTCTCCAAGGTACCCGAGTCTATTGTCTTTGGCTTCTTTATTTAGATGAAAACATGATTTGTTGGAAGGGATCTACTTGTTTTTTCGCTGCTTCTCTTTGCTGCTTTCCCTTTCTTCTTCTTCCTCCTCACGCGCATCAGTGTAACGTTGCATGATGTGCATTGTTTCATCCTTCTCCTTTCCAGGAGTTTGACTACGCGCATGTGTGCGTCAAGCTCGTCTGATGTTTTGTAGCAATTAATTTCAGTGTGTCTGCATGTCAGCGCCCCAGGAGGGGGGCTGTATAAAAGTTTTCCCCATTGCCACAGCTCTTGCCAGGGCTTATAATTGCCTTCTATTACCAGGGCTGGGTGTCACAGTGCCTGCCTGTCTGTCACCAAGAGACTCTCAACTAACGACAGATGATGAGGCAAAGGAGCTGGAGTTTTCTTACTGCCGCTCTTTTTGGCAGAAGAGATAATACAGGATATATATATTATGCCAGCGGTTCTCAAAGCAGGGGCCAGGGACCTTCAGAGATCTGCAAAGCGATTTGGTGTAAATGATAAAATTGGGCTGTGATGTTATGAAGTGCATATAAACACACGTGAACCAATTTACACCGACAACTTGAGCGTACTGCATCCTTTCCTCCCACCTACATTATGTTTAGGTCCACAAAAAAATCTTATACGGCAGTGTCACATCATTTCACGCCATGAATGTAAAAAGAATGCAATGGCATTGAGGAATACAAATAGCATTAAATATATGCTCGTAACTGGTTCTTCTTAGAGAGACACTCACTCTGAGAAATCTGTAGACCACAAAACAAAGAAGTCAGAACCACTGGATTATGAAGTAAGCAAGAAAGTGTGATATGTGTATGCTCCTGGTTGTTGTGTTATGCAAATATATCACCCACAGTGATTTCTGAGCTTTTACTGCTGCAGACGTTGATTTGGAAACGCCTATGTGAAAGCCATGCAGTCAAAAGCAACAAGCTTAAGTTTAAAGCAAAAAGAAAGAAAAAAGAGTTAAGTGACTCTAATGTGGCTTTAAAAGCAGCTGTGAGAGCTTACAAACACTTCCAATCAGCCAGCTCTAACCTTTGACCCTGTTTATTTGCATGTTTCCAGCTCCACTCGCAGCTGTCACCAAGCCGCTACTTCTGTACTTGCTTGCAGTGCAGCTGAAAACCAAACAGGAAGTGACATCACATCCGTTGCTCCGTGAGTGGAGCGAGCGGCTGATGGGTGGAAAGAGGAAGTAGACTGTGTTTCGTTCTCATTCGGTGGCTGTGGCTCAGACGTCCCAGACGCTGTGGTCTTGTTTAAGGGCAGCCAGACAAATAAAAATATCTAATTTGAGTCACTTATCTGCTCACTCACATAAAGTTTCCCTTTTACTCTCAGATGGCCGTCTTAAAACACCACATATAACATTTTTTATAAACATACAAATCTCCTGAGAAAGACTTTCTTGAGCTGTGACTCGCTCATTTCTGGTACTTGCTTTCTTGCACTTTCTGTAAATGACTGACTTTAACTCACTGTGTTCCCCTCGTCTAACTCACTCATTCTGTTTAATCACAAACACAATGAGCAACATTTGCTTGAATTAACCATTAAATAACACCAAAGTTTTTTCAAAAAGTGGAAATAATTTGGGTGGAAGTGAGTGTTTTCCAAATTCTCTTCTGAGTCTACTGAATGTAACTCCTAATTTGAACCTGTTAGTTTACTAATACTCCTACTTTTATGTTTTCTCTTTTCTTTTTCTTTTTCTTTTTCTTTTTGTCATGCATGGTGATGCAAAGGTGGAAGGAGAGGTTTCGGAAACTGTGACGCGGTGCTTTGTCAGCGCATGGTGCAAACCAGGGTAAGTTACTGTTGTGTGCTTTTGTGGGAGAAGCGTGCAGCGGCTTGTTGTTCTGGCACGAAGGCTAAGTGCTGAGTGAAGTGGGTGCAGGTGAACTTGCTAAGACAAGTCAGTGTTTGTCCTGCCTTGCTGACATGTATCACGTTTGCACACCTACTGTAAAGCTTCTACTAAGGGAAAAAACCAAACAGCTAAGAACAATAAATCTGGATCATATTATAAATAGAGTTGGTCATTTAAATAGTTTCAGATAAGGCACGGATAACTCCCTTTCAGTCTCTGAATCATGTAAGTTTTTGTGTGTGCCCACTTAAACCCGAGCAAGCCCCTCTGTAGATTGAGCAGAAGGGTTTCATCATCTATTTGTTGCTATGATGATGACGGTGGTGACGATTATGCGATGATGATGATGATAGTAGTCTGACTGGGCTTGGATAGAGCCACAAATAGGCACAAATTGTTTTTCAAAGCTGCCTTCATTTCTCATTTTCAGAATGGGGAACCAGAGAAAAATGAGTCAGAGCAGATGTGTTGAGGTGCTGAGACAGCAGACGTTGATCTGGGGTCAGTTCTACATAATGGTTTTATAAGGAAACGCAGTCTATCAGGGTTAAATGTAAAAAAAAATGGCCCAAGATTTGAGTTCTGAGGAAGGGTGGTGTGTAAAGTGCTAAAATAAAAAATTAGAAAAGGAGATGACCAACTGTGAGAAGAACAAATAAACCAGCAGCTCTACAGTACAGGCTGTTGGGAAAAATGTCCACATGGACACACACACGCACACACACGCACACACACACACGCACACGCACACACACACACGCACACACACACACACACACACACACACACACACAC
>VOQK01009126.1:9011-24024 GCA_015052645.1 Benitochromis conjunctus | reverse complement strand
TATCACTCATGAGTGAACGAGCCAGCAGGAACAAGGGGAAGCAAGTGGAAGTGAGGGGAGAAGGAGGGGAGGACTGTGGGAAGAGAGGTAGGAGGGAAAGGAGGTCTGGAGTGAGTCCAGGGGAACTCCAGACTCCTGTTACCCAACATGCTCTCTCAACAGTGGCTGAGAGACTGCTGCTGCTGCTGCTGGTACAGAGACACAAGGCCCAGAAAGTGAGCAGCCACACACACATTCAAAATTCACAAAAAACCCTTACTCCTTGATACACACATATGCTGCCGTGGCCGTGTCACCATAGTAACACAATGACCCCGGCCTTACAGTTGCGCTCCCGAGTCTGATCTCCTGCAGGGTTCTGAGGACGGGGTGGAGTAAATCTGACTATTTTTAGCTGGATCACTTTTTTTGTGTGCTGGTAACAATAAGACTTTCTCCAGAGTCCGGTTTACTTTACATCAGGCTATCAGAGTTCCATGTACATCCACATGGTGTGAATTAGGGTTGAATGTGGGAAAATGAGAAAATGAAGAGAAGGCAGGAAGTAATAACAGGGAAAAAAAATAAAGACAATAGATGTAAACTAGCAGGCTGAAACTATTAAGACTATTATGTGTTCATATAGTCTTTCAAACAATCTTGATTCTAACAATGTAAACAGACCCAGCAGTGTACTCTGACTGTATTTATGCATGTGTATGCAGCGAAACACACACCCACATGAACGCAGACCAGACTTTGACCAACATGACTCGGCAGCGCTTGGGTAATTGCCCCACAGTTGGCTTCTGCTCCCAGCTACACTGAGCTAGCAGAGGCAGAGTAACTTTAGCTGGACTAAAACCCACTCTGGCCCTGGCCGCAGTCCAAGTCCGCTGGTCTGTTTGTTCAACCCGCCTCATCACAGCCGCACTGATTCTAACTGAATGCCAGCGCACGGAGGTGGGTTAAACCAAAGCCTCACAATACCCTTGACATAAAGGGTGGAGAGGAGAGCTGCCCCAGATAAAGGGGCTGATATTGATACTCTCTCCTTCTTTGCTTGATACAGTCCAGGAAATGTTCAGCAGATTCACGCCGGTGTGATTTTAACGTTATTTTTTCCCTTTCTTCGTCTGCTCCCACCTCTTCTTTTCTTGTTTTTTCCATGTCATGTATTTGTATTTGGTCCCTCTTGTCTTTCACTTTGCATTTTCCATTCACTGCCCATTTCTTAGTTCCCTTTTCCTGTGGTGTAAAATCATGAGCCACAAGGTTAAAATAGTCCATCGTGCGCTATTTTTACGCTGACATATGATGCCAGATTTGACCGATTTTGACGTGGCTGTCATTTCAGTTCCTTAAATTAAGCGACTGGTCTTATACAAATGGCCTGACCCCAGTCATGATACACTGTGCAAGGTGTTATCTTTGATACAAACACACTTCAGTTCTCGTGTTTTTGACTGTCTTTGGCACACTTTCATGGCTAAGACGTTAAAATGATCAGTGACATCACATCTACGTCAAAACTATGGTCGGTCAGTCTCTTTTCTGACCAGACATCAGTCATGTGACCGTCATGGTCAGTTGTGTCTTAGTGGCTAACTGTCCTGACTTCACTAGCTCCTCTCTAATCCTACAGCTTGTTAATTGGTTTAGGCTGTTGCCTTTGTGGCAGACTGCGTCACAAAGTAAACGTAACCTCAGCCCAGACATAAGCATATTAACATGGTTAAGTAAAAATAGCTCCGGGTGGCTAAATAAAACTTCGATGTATGTGGAAGTGAGTATTTTGGGCACCTGTGATCTTGTTATTGGCGTTAAATTTAGCTCTGTGGTCCTCAGTGAGGAGTGGAAACAGTGACAGGGACCTGTTTTGCCACAACACACTTCCTGTGCACTGTGAGTAGTAAGTAAACCACAACCCAGTGACGCAACGTTCGGAAAAAAAAACAACAAAAAAAAAACAGAGCAAGCGAAAGAAAAAAAAAGAAAGCGACAAAGAAGAGAGGAAAATCAGTAATCAGGAAGTTGTGGCTTCATATGAAAAAGGAAATTTGTTGACTGAACTGTAAATGGATACTGTAAGTGAACTTGTGTGAGTTTCCTGTGTGCGGACTTTCCCCTTACAGATAACACAATGATAAGGTGAGCATAGACCTGAGTATAGGGCTGCTATTATTACTGCTGCTAATGTGCCTGACTGAAGAGCGATTTCTATGCTTTGCTGTGTGAAATATTTTCAAAGACCACAACCATAGAGACACATATATATAAAACATATTGGCCCTTTTATTTCTCCTTTATGTTTTCGAACTCTTGAGCCGTTGTAGCTCTTCTCACTTCCTGTGGGCTATTCTTTGCCGTGACCTGAGCTACAAACGCAGTACACAGCAGAGCACACAGCCTTTGCAGGACCACAAAAAAGGGACTTTGTACTATAGACTCAAGCGTGCTGCAGCTTTTCCTGATAATATATGATAGTGGAGTCTCATATTAGGAGACAGTCTTCTGAAAATACCCTGTTCCTATAAACTGCTTATTTACACGAGTGAATTTATAAGAAAACACTGAGCAAATGTTGCCTATTGTTATGTGATTATGACATTTATATCCATGACCACGAGCTGCTAGTCAGAGAAATGTGAAATGACTGCATGCGAAGATATTTTTGGTTCATTTGTGTCAGTTACCCTAAAAAAGCATAAATGAAGATGCACACTTTTTTCAGTTTGTGTGGGAGTTGGAACAGTGTAAGCTTGAGAGTATGTGTGTATGTGGTTGTTTGTGTGTGTATATTTATGAGTGTGACATAGAGTGTTGGAAAGAGGCAAATTTATAGTGTGAATTTTCTCTCACTCTCTCAAACAACACTGAAAGTCATGAATCATCTCTGCTGCACAGAGCTAACCACAGGAAGTACCCATGGAACACACACACTCATATATACATGCACCACTCGGTATACAAAGCATAACCAAATACAGTGAGAATGATCTACTGGAACAAACTACAGGCCAGAAATAACCCATAAACACAGACCCATAAACTCTGAATAACTCAAGAGTATCAATTCATCAAGTTTGTTTCCAGGGATTTCTTCATATCGATTACAAGTCTCAACAACACAGAGCATGATTTTTCTTTTAAACGGGCACCAAATCTGGTAGATCAATAAACTTTTGTCGAGACCTCATCACAACATCCCGGCCATTTGCTGCAAAAGACAAGGTTTCCATGGTGACCCCTACACACTTGGGAAGTACAGTATGAAAGAAATAAGAAAGTGTGTGTGTGTGTTGGCTTGTGGGAGACAGGGAGAAAGCAAGTCAGTGCCAAGCCTTGACCCCTGAAGTCTCTCTTTTTGTGTATGCTTGTTTGGTACACTGCAATATAACAGAGCGGTGGCTCATTATTCCTGCTGTATGAGCCTGGTCCTGGGGGTGAGCAGTACAGACACACGGACGGACGCTGAACTCGGCATTAAAAAGAAATCACGTTGAGCGCCATCATTTTGCCTTTCTGTGTCTGTTTGTACAGTCAGGAGCCTTTGGAGCTGAAAAATGAACGAGACAAGGAAGTGCAAGAAATGCAGTTCCCCAACTGACCACATGAGGCTGGCTGCACATGTTAACAGCCAACTTTACAGCAAAAATAAACATGTTTACAGCCAGCTATACAAATAGTTTGGTCTATGAAGCTAATTAATCATTCATGTAGAGCATAACCCACCTACGTGCATTTTATTAAGGCTTAGCATGACAGGCTGAACTGACAGGTGGGTGTATCTGCTACCTGTTTGCTAGGCTTTATCTCAGCTCTTTAGAGTCACTGCACTAGACCTGTTGACCATGTTTTAGATTTTAATTACGTCTGAAGCATTTTTAATAGTATTGTGTGACATATAACATGATTTGCTCTGAGGGTAATTGCTGTTAAAACAGACCAACTAGGAAATCTGTGCTCTGGTTTGTTAAGGGACATTCTAGTATTTTACTTGTAAGCTAATTAGCAGGTGGAGCGGTGGTTAGCAAGGGTTATATGTTGCCTCACAGCAAGAAGGTCTTTGCCTGTTCTCTCCTTGTCTGTGTGGGTTCTTTCTCCATGCAGTTAGTGGGGTTAGTTTAACAGGTGAATGGGCCGTTAGTGTTAATGGGAGTATGAATGGTTGTCTGGCTCTCTGTGTTAGCCCTGTGGCAGACTGGTGACCGGTCCAGGGTGTACCAGTCTCCAGCTCCCCTGTAATTCTGATTGGGATAAGCAGAAAAAAATAGATGGATGAATAGTTAGCATATGTGTGTGTTAATGTAATACAGTAACTCAGTCTATTACTGCAGCTTGCTACCATTAACAAATAACTTAGATCTCCATTCTCTTCCTTCTTGGCAAAATCACAAGTATTGGTTCCCCAAATGCAAAAAGTTAGGGCTAAGAGAGGTTTACAAACCAATGGGTGAAGTCAGCGTTCCTACATCTTTTCTGTACAGTCTGTGGTTAGAATATAGTGAGAGATAGAGTTGTGAAGCAGCTACAGAGAGAAGATGCTCCTGTCTTGTTGCCAGTTGATGCCATTATTTTGATCCCTCAGATGCAGCCACAGGGCTGGCATGCTTGGTTGTCCAGGTGATGGCTACCGTGCAGACAGAGGGCCTGACCGGTCTTGGCCCACTCTGTTACACCAACTGTGCCAACTTACCGTCAACTGGACACTAAACGGCAGCGACACATATGCCGCCTTTCTCTGCTCTAGACCGTGGGCACATGTTTTTCAATCTGAGAAAAGATAACCTAAAAAAGGTGCGGAGCCACTTGAAATCAGGAGATCTGAAATCAGATTTGCCACCCTCAGATCTAACCACATCAGTTAAAAGCGCGTTGAATTATCTGACCCGGCATCAGCGGTGTAGGGGGGGAGATTTTGTTGCTGGTGGGCTATAAGCAACGCAGAGAAGAGATTTGCAGAGACAGCCCATAACAGCTCCCTTGGAACCAATGACTCAGATATGCAGATGTGTTTACTTCCCTTCTGTTTCCCACCTCAACCAGCACACAAAAGGCAGGGGGAATGAAAGTGCCTGATAATGTCTTTAAGTGTTCCATTTATATATTTATATACGTTATAAAGAACTCATTTTTTACTAAAACTTAGACAAGCACTTCAAATGGGCTCTTTGCCTCTTCCCTCTATTCCCTCCCTCCCTTCTGAGGGTATTCATCTTTTGTCTAATGCGTAGCGCTGCTCTCTGTTAGTTTCTTTCTGACACCATGCCAGCAGAGTCATCTGCAAAGGGACTCATGTAGGGATTAAAAACCATCAACAGATCCCCTTTAACAGAGCAGCAGGAAAAAAAAATGTTGAAAAATAAAATACAAAAAAAATAAATAAATAAATAAATATAAAAACTCCAGACAGTTTTGAGAAAACTTGCAGAAAGAGAATGCAGATTGTCACCTGACCCTGAGGCAAGGCAGCCCTAAATATAATAAAGAGAAGACAACAGAAGAAGACGAGGCGACACGACACGGGTAATGTGTTTTCTCTGCTGGTGTCGTCTGGCAGATCTGGGATGATTGAGTGCTGATGCCTGCCTGGGCTGCTTCAGAGAAGATCGTCTACCCCCCCCTCAGCTCATGCACACACGTGCACAGCCTCTCTGATGACACACACTGACACATGTGCGCACACACATAGATTTCTGTTGTCGAAGTGACAAAAACATCAAGGCGTATTAACTGTCATCATCTCAGCATCTCTTCATCTCTCTTTTTGGTCCAGGGAATATTTCAAGGTAACACATTATTATTGTAGTGTGTGTGCCTGTGTAGGAGCGTGTGTGTGTTGTTGTTTTATTTTTTTTTATAGTGGATGTGTGTCTTAATTAGAACGGGGTTTAGTGAATTAGGCCAGGACGTGTAATAGACTCAAATTTGCATAATCTCTGTTGAATAAATGCGAGTGACAAACATGCGAGCACAAAATCATACCTACTTACTGTACGCCGTGACTTCACTTGGGAAAAAAAATGCATAAAGGCGTGTTTATGACAGTAATCTATAGTCTTTGCTTACACAATCTGCGTATTAATCTCTGTGCATTTCTATAATCACCCTGTATTGTGAAAAAACAGCAGCAGATACAGACAAACAGGTGCTGGCTACAGAGGAAGTTGATTGGCCTGATTCCACGATCCATTTTCCCAAGGCTTCCACACCCCTGCAGCTGTCCTCCAGAATATGAGAACTGTATGTGCGCACGGGCTCGTGTGTACGTGGGTGTGTGCATGTGTGTCGTTGCAGTGCATGTTTGTGGTTATGACAAATTCGCTCCTTGTGGCTTGCCAATAAGCAAGACAATGATCTTTATTGACAAAGAAAAATGAAATGCCGGACCTAATTCTGCGCCCACAAATAAAAGTGAAAATTTAGCGGTCCCGAGACCGATTTATCAGGAAATTTTCTCAAAGTTTTAAAGAGTCTGACCTGCTTGAGAATGAGCTTCCTGATGTTCAAAGCAAAGTCATATAACAGGTTTGCGGGGCTTTTGGCTGTTTTGCATGGCAGAATGTTTTGAACCGAGCAGTGACAGCCTCAGCCCGACTGAAGAGTCTACTTCAACTCGCCTCATTTCTATTGGAAAACACTTCCACTCTCTCTCTCTCTGCCTCCCTTTCTCTCTCTATCCCTCTCCCTCACCGTCCTCTCTCTGAAGCTGCAGATCACTTGAAAAAGAAAGGGGAAGGAACATGAATAAAAACTGAAGGCACTTCTCTTAGATATGTCTCTTGATGCTCTTCAGATCTTTAAGGCTTCATCACAGGGAAATGCAGGGTTACTCCAAGAAACTGAAGGACTGTGACTTCCTAATCTACTGTACAAGACCTGAATTTGAGAACTCATCTTTATAGCAGTTTCTCCTTTTCCTTTCGCATAATTTTGATCTCTAGTGTTTAGTTTTTATTTATTGATGGGCAGGTAGAGGTGCGGCATCCTTCAATCAGTACTTTTTCACTTTTTCTTTTGGATGAAAAGGAGAAAACCAGGGACCATACAGTCAAAAGAAAGCCTTGTTCTGTCTGTCCTTGATCAGTTCACTCTCTGCTGCCTCTAAAAAGAAAGGAAAAATTTAAGGGAATAAACTTTTCCCTTTCACATACCATCATTAATCTATTTTCTTCAAATGGAAGTAAAAATGACTGTATTTAAATAGACTGGTGATACAGTTGCGAGCACTCCATTTTATTTAAAGGTTCACGATCTATAAGAGGACATTTGTTAAAGCTGCGCTCCTGCTGAATATTTACAGAGAATGCTTTAAAGCTTTAGAGGAGTTAGAGCCAAAGTCCTATCTCCTCCATCCAGAGCAGGTCAGACGTAATGACTGATGTTCCAGACATAATGAAAACATCCTTGCAAAGTGAATCTGATTGGATATCAGCTATCAGCCATCGTTTAGCAACAGCGGCGCACATGAGCTGCCAGCCGAGTCCTTTTCTCTCTCTCCTTGTGTCTTTAAGCAGGAGTTCACACTGAAGTGCAGCAGTTTTTACCTCTCCAATGTAAGTTGCGGGTGTATCAGATATGAGACATTTTAAAATGTGGGGGGGAAAAAAGCCTCACAATTTAATTCAGTAAAGGATGCTTTCTTTTTAAACGACAGTATGGAAATTTGCCTTTTTCTTTTTCTTTCATTCATCTCTTAAATGCATAACATCATCCGTTTTGGAGACTTTACAAAACACATGGTAGGGCCGTTTATTACAGTTAAATATTTAGCTACACCACCACAGTTATTTTTCCCATGGCGATCTTAGAAAAAACTAAATCAAGGTATCATTTGCTCAGCTGTTCTCCTTAAATAGCATCCAATTTAATGTGCTGAGCTGAAGAGAAGCAGAACTTTAGTCACAGCTTGTGCCAGTAGGGATGTTAGTATTAAATTAAATGTTACTTGGTCTGAGTCTCCTGTTCGTTACAATAAACAGGAACAGCCATACTGCTCAGACCCTGTAAGATCATGGGAAACAGTGTCCCCTTTTGGAGAGCAACAGCACTGTTTTGAAGCGCGGCCCCCAAAAAAGTGATCTGTGACCTTGCACTCAATTACTGTGCATGTCTTATGTCCCGCAGTACGAAACATGAAGTTTAACTTTGTAGGATTGTATTCTAGTTTCTTGAGTGTCACATTTTTTGAGAGTGGACTAATTGCCCCGCTCTTAATTGTCCCTTCCTTTGCTCAAAATATTATACAACGTCCCAGTGAATACAGCTGAGACTGAGCTTTCTATTGTTCCTCTCGTCTCTTGTCGCCGCCGCAGCTCCTCAGTCTCCTTTACACTCCCTGGGCATCGCATAGCCAACAGATTAATTAGACGAGTGATAGCAATGTTCTCTCTTAGTGCTGGCCCACTGAGTTTTGTTTTTCTTTTTCACTTCTTGTAAGCCTCTAATTTCTCTCTTTACATTAATGGAGCTTACTCGGTGTGCTGACCCATGGGAGAGGAAAATTAAGTCTGTTTTTCCCTCAAGGGGGGGGGGCTGCAGTTTATTCCACAGCTAGTTTATTTCATGGATTTGGAGAGGGAACATATTTTACCAGGGTATTATGTAGGCCCATAGAGATCCAGAATTTAAAAAAAAGAAAAAAAGGATATCAACCATGTTAAAATCTGGCATCTATAAGAACAAGCATATTGTGTTTCATGAAAGCGGGCTCTGTTTTAATGCTCCTCCATTCAATGTCTGTCAACCCTCTCTGGACAAGGGTCCTGGTTGGTTGCCTTGGAAACGAGCATATGACTATTCTGAGACTGAGCGAGGAAGCGAGTGTAGTAAAGGTAAGTCACTCAAGGACCCTCTGGTCAACCTGATAAAGTGTGATGAAAATCAAAGGCCACGACTCAGCAACGCCTGCGATTCAGCAGAGAAAGAAGAGAGAGAGAAGGGGGGGGAAAAAAAGTTGTTTCTTTCCTGAAAGATTTGAAAAGAGGCGAGCACAATGGAGCAAATATTGCCTCGCTTTGAGAAACATGCCTTATAAAGTGTAAGAATCAATAGGAAAAGATCTTCTTTCTCATCCCATGTGCTAACACAGTCAGCGCTATCATGTGTGACCGAGTCTGTCATTTATTTTCCTATGCACATTTCTTACATACCTCTCTTCACAATATATGCATTCATCACACGTGTTTGGAGTTCAAGCCACCCTCTTTACACTAAACTATTATGTACGAGTCCAGGTCTTGGGATCCAATGCTTTTTATTCATGTTCTTTGAGGAGGCTGTCAGGCATAATTACGACAACATGCTTCTAACCAGCATGTTTGGAGAGCCGCTGCTTCCCAGCCCCCTCCTCCTCACACTTCGCTCTCTGCTTGAATTTGCTGCTGCTAATGCACATGTTAGTATGTATCACAAAGCGCATGTAAATGATGGTAACAGTGACTACAGTGCTGTGGTTTTAGTTAAGGCAACACATAACAGGAAACTGTTACGTGTTGCACTTGTTAACGCCTCACATCTTATTTAATGAACAGCAGTGCAAGGATTTAATAGCATAAAACCCATCTGAGAACTTGTTGCAGCTCTCCTACTATGCCTCGTGTACAAGTAAGATAAAGTGAATCAAGGTTGCGGTGGAAAAATAGAGCAAGAATAAAAAACAGGATGAAAGAAAGCATACTGTATTACTTTTGTCATAGTAGTCATTCGTGCTGCATCTCATGGAGTTACACACGTGCGTATACAAAGCTGCCATGAGGTCAGCGTTTGCTTTCCGCCTTTTGTCTCTATCTTCCTTCTGCCCTTGTGATCCAAGGTGACAGTGCAGGGCCGGGGTGAAGAGGGAGAGCGAGCAAGTGCAGTGCAAGGGCAGAGAGAGTGGCCTGGGCAACTTGGATTGGGAGATGTGGGCCTGTTGGTGACAGCTCAGTAGTTAGACGGGGGGCCGATAGAGCCACTCCAGTGGGCATAATTCAATCGTAACTTAACCGTGATAAAGACAGAGAGACAGAGTTGGGGAAATAAACCAAGAGAGAGTTGGAGGCAGAGGAGTAGAGAGCAGATACAGGCATGAGTAGAAAGAATCAGATTACCATGCTTTTAAATGGGAGGGGTCGATGACACTCATCCGACCTGATTTAAACGACAGAAGCGTAAGGAATGAAGTCTTCAGCTTGTCTGTCCCCTGACCCTGCCGGCGAGCAATGAGAGCGCGAGAGAGGAGCAAAAGAATCGCTCATGCTTGGAGTGAGATGGTGTCTAATCGTCCAGATGCCGGGACTGAGTAACTGTGACTGGGTGCATGCACCGCGGAGCGACGGGCAGGGATGATCTGAAAAGCTAAAAAGTCATAATCAGGTTTTTTACGCAAATGGGCGGTCTGCACGCGGGCCGCTCGGGGCTATGTGTGATGAGGCCGTCAGCCGCTAGTGGTCCACAGACATGACATAAGTCATTTCACCTCAGCTCCGCTCAGCTCATGCACATTCACAGGATGCTAATCGTGCCCTGCTCTCCCAGGCTGATGCTGTCTGTGTGAATATAGCCAGTCTGTGTAGCTGGTTGGCTGGATTGATGGCTTTTAGTCTGCTTATCTGAAAATATATATTTTTTTTCCATTTTACCCTCAATTCCAGACACTCTTTGCTTTTGGGCTGTCTATTTTTACCTGTCCTCAACAATCAGGTATCAAATACTGGTGAGAAACAGTTTTGCCCCTACAGTAAGAGCCCCTGTGATTATAGTTGAAGGGCCTGGATATTTTCCTTCGAGGTGTGTGGTGTGTGCGTTTCCCTGAGTTTATGTCAGCGTGTGTGTGTGTGTGCGTTTATGCCTGCACATGTTTGTCTTAGACTATTGATCTGGCCAGTACACAGCAGGCATTAAATGAGAGGAGGCTGTGGCCGACAGATAAAGAGGGAAAGAGTGATGGGTGGCAATAAAAGAAGGGGATCTGTAGGCAGGGAGAAAAAATTCACCTTTTTTGAATTAAAAAAAGCTTTAAAGATGTAACTTTGAATTGTTTTCTCTTGCTTTTTTTTCTTTGCAGTTTTCCATGTTCCTGGATTCTCACTGCGATTCCTGCATCAAGCTCAGCCACACCTGCAGAAAGTCACGAGACATGGACAATGATATGGTACGTGACAAAAACAGTTTCTCATAAACCCTCCATACTCTATACAGGCACACAAAATGTGTACCCCTCAACAAACGCATAATGAATGTGCTCTTATAAATCAATTTGCCTCCACAATACAACCGGATTGTAGGAAGTGGCTTGGAAATATCAAAACAACCTTGGGGACTTTGGGTTCACCATGAATGTTGTGTGCCTCCACTATGTGCGCTCTTTATATGTGCTCTTTATTCAATCAATCTGCTCCCTACTCTTTCATCCATTAATTTGGCTTCTCTCTCTCTCTACTTCTCTTTCTCCATCCATTATTTCTGTCATTGTGCTGTTTGTCCTGTTCAGTGGGCATCATAAAGCAGTCAGGAAGACACACAAACACACACTAACTTGCGTGTGATGCTCACAGAGCAGGCGGTGGAAATGTCACAGTGTTTCAGGTACGAAGGCTTATTAACGAGGTCTGTCTAATTTGAGGGGACAGGAAATGAACAGGTTTTCCTTAACTGCTACCATAAAGATGACGTATGTATAGTTACGCTTACAAATGCATGGAGAAACATGCATGCACAGAGAAACCTTTATAGCTGTGGTTCTCAAACTTAACAAACATACAAAGTGAAACTTGTTGATGCCTGCGCCTCTAAATATATGTGCCGTATATCTTCCATTAGTAGCCCAGACGCTTATTCAAAAAATTATCCGGCCAGCCCGGCATTTAAAAGAGACTGGCGGTTGTTGGAGACCAGCTCTTATTCCCTTCTCAGATGGAATTGTCACGGAAGTGAGAGGGAAAGAGGACCCAGGCGTGATTTTTAGACTGAGGTGAAAAGACAGTGCGTTTACTTACAGTGCTCCAAAACATATTCCAACAGTTCACAAATAATGCAGTTCCCAATTGTGCTCCTCCTTTGCTCCCGAGTGTCTCCTTGTTTGTGGTAGCCCAGTGCATGAGTGGTGCTCCCCGAAACTTCTCTCCGCCCGACTCTCCAGGAGAGGACGTAAAAGACCAGAAAATCACAGTTAGCAGGTTTGCTAGCCGACAGTTCCAGTTCAGTGTAATAATCTCACTTCAAGGGTTGCCGCACATCCAGCTTAAATACCGCTGGTCGTAGATGACGGCTGATTGGAAAAGGCTGGCCAAGTGATGAGACGCGGGAAGACCGACAACAGCATGGAGGGACTTCCGGGTCGAAGGTCGCCTGGCTACTATTGGAGACCAGTGTCTATTTGTCGTGACATGTTTTCAAACCGGGGTTTATTAAAAACCGGCGTTTAAAAGAGACCGGCTACTAATGGAAGATATACGGTAATCAGTGTTTTTATACATGATTGATATAAAAACAATGATCAGCCTCTAAAGCCGGGCATGCCAGAACAAATTAACTCAAACCCGTATTCTGTATGTTCACATGAAAAGGGAGACATGTTTGTCAGTTGTTTGCAGCTTATTCATACAATGTACTTCACTCACGGGAGGTCAAGAGCACCATCTGTGCATGTTCAATTCTTAATTAGATCCACAACAACTGAATAATGTATTTGTGCGACCAAAATAGATTTGAGGTGGGGAATACCTGAGATTACGATAGGGGTCTGTTTTTGACACATCTCCTCATTGACATCTTCTGAATCGTTGTGTTTTTTTGTTTTTTTAATTTCAGGCACAGCTTGTCCCATGTCAAGCCAATTAGTCGATCTCATTAACCAACGCTGTCAACCAGAAGACTGCGGTTTGAGTCCTGTTTGTGAGCTCTGTTTTTTGCTCTACTCTTTTTTTCTCCCCTCACAGTTTACTTTTGTATTCACATTCTGTTTGGTTAGCTATAGACATCAAAAGTACTTGGTTAGTTTTACTGAAATACCATGGTTTGGGTAAAGCTTCAAAACTCCCACCGAGGGATGATGGTCAAGCAAAACATGTGGTCGTTTTCTCATGGTCCCGCTCATTTAACTCAAAGGTTTGCATGATATTAAAGTGATGCTGCCCCCAAAATGTATTTTCTCTCACGTACACCCTCTCTTATTGTAGATTTAACTGTGATAGGTAATGACCGGAGTGTGTTTACATTGGAATGAACCTGTTCTCGCTGCCTTTTTCACCCATTGACTTCTCATTGTGACTCACACAGTACCTCTTTGGCATTAACGTGCAGTTTAGTCCAACAGAGTTCAATAGGAGCTGTTTTACATCTGAAATATTGTAGCTGTGACAAGTCTGTGGGCAAAAAAGTGGTCTGCTGTTTTCCTCTCTGTCATAGAAGCCACGCTGTGGTAAACAAGTGAACCTTTTTAATGTGTAGTTAAACTGAGCAGTATTAGTTCCTAAATCTAAGCCCACAGTGAAAACAAACAAGTTCACTAAAAGAAACTGCATGAAAAAGTACAAATATATAAATATTTTTTATAAACAGTTGCCATTATACAATATTGTACCATTATTCCTTATACCTAGTGTTAGGAAGGTTGTTGCTACAGTCACACTAGAAGAAAACAGTGGCGGAGACCAATTTATTGCCTTTGTGATGGAACCATGTCTGAGAGTGCCCACAGTTAGCTGCTATACTCAAAGACAGTGATAAAACAGCAACAATCACATCGGCCTGCTATCAGTCTGTGACACCATGGTGATTGCAGAAAATTGCAAGTCTGCTATCATCTACATATACAGAAATTCAGAATAATTACTCAAATAGTAACAACTAGTAAAGTAGTTACTGCAGGATGACAGTTTAACTGCAAAATGACGTACATGCAATGGCAACCTTATAAACAAAATGCAAGCTGTTGACTCAAGTCCCCTGCTGCAGTGAGATACATCGCAGATGAGTTGTGCTGATCAGCACAGAGTGACTCTGTCTGCGTTTATAAATTAGGAGGCAATTATTGGTAAATCCTCACTAATTTCTCTGAGACCCCACAAGGTCTGACTCAGACTGCAATTGCTTGGAGACAGGTTGCCCCCCAACCTGTGCAATCACCTTGCCATCGAAAATGATCACGCAGCGGTTTCTGAGCGCTTCCATGCTCAACCTCTGGGTGACCAGCTGGTCAACGCAGCAACTTGCAATCAGTTGCCAAATGCAAAAAAATGTCTGATTCCAATTACTTTACTAATCCCCAAACAAGGGCAATTTGTTTGCAGTTTATCCACACAACCTACAGTCTTTAAACACCAAACACAAACACTGTTACATGTAAGGTCAAGGAAAGAAAAAATAAAAAGAACATATTAGAAATAAAATAAAGTAAATAGAGTAACAAGGACAAGTGTCTAAAAATTAATAGTTGCAAGGAGTGTGGCATATCCATAACATACATGCCTTTTGTTGTTGTTAATGTTTAAACACAATGTCTTAAGCGCAATTTGAGACATAAATTTGACAGTAAGATTAAGAGGTGCATTTTCAAACATACTGAAGCAAGAGTTCAAATGGACTGGAATGCAGGAGGACTTTAAAGGAGTCTAAAATGTAAAGTGTGAAATGTGAGCTAGTTAAAGCTCGCCACAGCTGCTCATTCCAGTCAATGAGATTAAAACCACCTCTCCAGTGTGCAAAGGGATGCTGTTTTTACTGACTTACACCACATTTGCCACTTAATACTTGATCACTTGCCGTTATTATGCATCTGACAGATGGCAGAAGATGACTAATGACTATTTGCACATTAATGCGTTTTGTGTCATGAAGAAGTTGATTCATCGCTACCAAAGTCATAGTGTGTCACAGAGTGTAAGCACAGGTTATGTAAAAAGTGTGTCAGCCTCGCATCTGTTCTAAACTGCATGCAAAACAATGCCGAGCTGTGCAGCAAACAGATATTGTACCGAAACTCTAAAAGGAGGAGCTTTGTAATGCCGATGTATCTCCTCGCTGTCAGCGCTGACACGCTCATAAAACA